>JAOEGS010015230.1:0-57364 GCA_025447755.1 Corythornis vintsioides
TATTTAATTTTTTTTTTAATGTTTTTTTCTTCAGATTCGTGTCAGAGTCATTGAAGGTCGTCAGTTGCCTGGAAATAACATAAAACCAGTAGTCAAAGTTCATGTTTGTGGTCAGACACACCGAACGAGAATCAAGAGAGGAAATAACCCGTATTTTGACGAAGTGAGTAGTATTAAGTACACTGTAGCTGAAATGTTGATGCTGATAAATGTATAAAAAGAGTTATTACAGCTTTCGTTATGTTCAATGAATAAGGATTTGCTAATATGCAAATTTTGCAATTCCTAGTTCCTTTCTTCATATATCACATCACTAAACACACATATATTGCTGGCAGTCTTAACAGATAAAGCCATCTACAAGTCAAACTTCACCTGAGACCTGTGGAATATGTTCTTTGATACTTTTGGCCATGTGGCATAATAATGACTTTGTATAGTTGTGTGCAGGTTATAAATTCACACAAAAAAAATTTGGTATAATTGTAGACCTCTATGGTGGTGTGCAGCTGAGCTTTCACGGCCATACTTTGGGTCAGTAAGACCGCCACCCAGAATCTGGAAATAGTTTGTAAAAGCACAACTAAATTTAATTATCCATGCAGGGATCAGAATATCAAACACTGGAATACAGGAGAGAATTCAAAGCCATATAAAGGACACAAGAATCGTTCCATGTCTGGAAGACTGAAGTTGCGGAACTTAAGCCTAGTAGAGAGAATGCAAAGGGATAGCTCTCGTTATGTGGACATGTGTGGAATATTCAGATGATTTTGGAACTGAGTGGCAAGCATGTTAAACACATGCAGGCAAAACCAAGGATATTATAAAACTGTGAGACTTGAACTAAACTTTAGGTAGTCAAGATTTATGAAGAGTTTTATAAAACGGAGAAGGGAAAAAGCCACTTGCACCTTGTATTGAATCAATTCCTAGGCAGTGTCAGTATCTATACTAGGCTAAAACTGGAATAGGAGGGACCATGTTTACATCCTTTTATTGGATAAAGCACTGACTGGAGTGTAGCAGGGCTCAAAGACCAAACTTAGAGAAGCATAAACTTAATAAAACAGATAAGATGGTAAATAGTATGTTTATCTTCATGCTGTCAAACTATAGGAACTATTCCAAAGATGCAATTCATAACAGTCACTATCACTATCCCTAAACAAGACCTTTTTAATAGCTACAACAGAGATGAGTAGACCAGGATTAAATGGCCTGGAAAATGAACAACCTTTGTAACTCCCAAAGTTGTTCTCTCAGGGAACATGCAAAGTGCAGAACAACAGCATTGCTGTAAGTTTGAAGCACAGGTATGCCTACTGCATTAATTCCAGTGGAAGCTGTGACTGTCTGTTGTCTATTTTGTACTGTTTATTTACTAAATTTAGGGTGGGTTTTTTTTTTTTTTGTTTGGTTGGGTTTATTTAGTTCTGTGCTAAATTACCATATAATGTGTCTAGCAAGGAGGCAGGATAAAAGCAGTGTAGCAGGCATGCTTCACCAGCCTCTTAAAATAATGTTTGCATTTTCTATTCAGAGAATTCCATGTTTGTCATTTTGAGATAGATTTTTCTTTGTGTTTTCCTTAACAGATATTTTTCTACAATGTCCACATGACTCCTTTAGAGTTGCTTGATGAAACAGTTAGCATTCGGGTAAGAAAAATAGTGCATGTTCAAAAGGCTGCTGGATGCATATAGTATTGTCCAGCTATTTCATTCTGACATTTAGGAACATTCCTATTTCATGTTTGTCTCTCTTTTTAGGTGTATGATTCTCACTCTCTACGAGCAGACTGTCTAATGGGAGAATTTAAGGTATAAAACAACTTCCATTACTTTACTAAAATAAAATGAGAGATTTTTTTAAAGCACTGGCTTTAAATATTTACATTCATAATGCTTTAGTGTAAAGTCAAAGAATTATTTGATCATGTCTTGCTTCTCATGCTCAAAAGCATTAGATAAGGTTTGAAGAAATAATTAGGTAGCTAATAGGTAGGATATTGATCTATATGGCAGCATTAAGGTACATGTTCTCAAGTGATGTGGAAATGTGGTCCTTTGGTCAGAAGTTTCTCAAGTAAAAGAGGTGGTGGAAAAGTATCTCAGTTTAAGTCATTTCTGTGTTTCTGATGTTAATAAGATTGTCTCTATTTGCATTTATTAGGGTTGGTTTTGGGAGGCTGACATGTGGCTGTTAAAGTTATTCCTAAAGCAACACAGACAAAGAATTCATATAACGATTGTAATTGCTTCTGGAATCATCTATTATAACATTTCTAGTATCAGTGTTGGCTGTATTTGCTGTTTGCTTATTTTGTACTACATAAATTCTGTAGGTCCCAAGACCCGCCTTTCACAAAAACATGCCAATGTGGAAGAGTGCTTTTTTTTCTAAATAAAGCAGCTTCTGCCACAAAGCTGGTTGGTTTTACTTCTCACTGCTTATTATCTGTGTAATTCCCAGTGATTCAGACACTATATGTTCTATTGTTCTGTCAGGATTGATTACTCACTTAGCAGGTGACAGCATGTCATTCAGCTGCTTTCTGTTCCTGCAGGCACACATTCCACCAGAAAACTCCAAGTGTAGTTCTCTTTACAAAATCACCTTTTCACACTTTACCTGCAAGGAATAATAGCCCCAGGTGCTCTGAGGAAACATGCTTACCTTCCTGAACATGTCTGAAATCCTATACAATTCATATAGTCACAGTATTTGTGCAGTCTTGCCCGGATTTGACACAGTGCGGGGAGGGAGGATTGCCCTTTATTGTCATAAAAGGAAATTACTCATGGAACTGAAGGATGACATGTTGAATAGGAAATAGAAACAAAAGAGTTCCTGAAAAGCCTGTCTGAACATAAAATAATGGGGAAACAGGGAATTGAAGAAGCAGTAAGCTATAATTCTATGATAAGATAGCCCCATCTTCTTTTCCTGATAAACAAAAAACCTGGTGATCTAAGGAAAGAATAAAGTCACTACAGCTGTTAGTTCTAACACATCTTTTCTTAAATATTCTTCTTGTCTGCTCTATCTGTTCAGTATCCCTAATTTGTCAATGTAAGGCTTTTTTCTCTCAAGAATATGCTATGTAAACTTCCTTTTGTTTATCACAAAAGAAAAATGTAATAGTACTCATGAAAAAACAGAGGGAATTGCCCCAGCATTTTTTTTCTCTGGTATTTCTTCAGAGGTAATACTTTTGATCTTTATTTCAGATTGACATCGGCTATGTATATGATGAGCCTGGTAAGTAACAGTTACTTCAGAGCTTCTTTCCTAGCTTGAAACTTGAAGCTGAAACATTTCTTTAATTTTTTAAATTCAAAGAAGAAATTTTTTGGAAAGTTATTTGAGATTGCCATTTTAAGCATTAACTTTTTAAAAAATCCTACAATATATTTTAGTAGTTAGAAGTGGTTAAAAGTTGAAGAACCTAAAATATGCTAATTAGTTTTGGTACCAAAGACCAGATATGAAAAATAATGCAAAAATCTTTGATAATTTTGTCCCTGAATTGGTATGCCACAAGATTTTAACACCACTAGAGTCCTTGTTTTGAATGGCACTACTGGGACACATCTGGGACAGAATAAAATTTTAAAATAATTAGTTTTGAACAGTTACCTTTCATTTTGTGATTTCTAGCATTTTGTAATAGATGTTACTGGTGGGTTTATTTTATTTTAGGCCATGCAGTCATGAGAAAATGGCTTTTGCTGAGTGATCCTGAAGATACAAATTCAGGAGCTAAAGGCTATATGAAAGTCAGCATGTTTGTCCTGGGAACTGGAGATGAACCACCAGTAAGTTTCATTTAAATGTTTTTCTTCCCTTTTCTATGTGTGTGCCCCTGACATTTTTTGAACACTGTATAATTCACCCTGTCAGCAGTATTTAAAATTAAAAGAAGATTTACAAGCTGTTTCAAGGTGATCCAGTATTAACTGGCTAACTTAAAATGTATTTTGTTATACTGTCCAATTAAGCAACCTCTGGACCAATTCTGGTTGTATTGATGCATATGAAAGTAACAGGTAGTTTCAGCTTTTCTGTCAGGGTAAAACTAGGCCCTTTTTTCTGTATGATGTTTTTCTCACTTGGCCATTTTCTGTAGTTTAAGTTCTGCTGTTCTTCCTGCCTTACATTTTGGCATACTTCTACTCTGTAGTTAAATTTGGTACCTAGAAACATGGAAGATGTTTCTTGTTCCATATTAATTCTTCCTTTTTGCTATCCTCAAGATTCTTGAAATCATAAGGATGTTGTGTTATTTGTGGTGAAATCTTTTCTTGACTATTTGTTTTTAAAGAGGAAGCAGTAAGTTCTGTCTGTTGGTTTAAGCCCCCTCACACAGCAGCAAAACACCATGCAGCCATTCACTCACTTCACCCCTTCCAGTGGGAGGGGAATGAAAAAAATACAACATAAGGCTTGGGTCAAGGCAAGGATAAGGAGGGCTCACCACCAACTATGGTCATGGGCAAAGAATAGACTTGACTTGGGGAAATAACAAAATTTAAACAACAAAATTATCAGCAATTTACCAATTAAATCAGAGCAGGATAGTGAGAAATACAATCAGATGTTAAAAACACCTTGCCCCCACCCCTGCCTTTTTTCCAGGCTCAGCTCTTCTCCTGATTTTTCTACCTCCTCCCCATCCCAGCAGCTCAGGGGTACAAGAAATGGGGATTGCAGTCAGTCTGTCATGTTTCTGCCGCTCCTTCCTCCTCATGGAGAGGACTCCTTACAGTCCTCCCATGGGAGATGGTCATCCAGGAACTTATCCTACATGAGCCCTTCTCATGGGCTGCAGCTTTTAATGAACTTGTCACATGTGAGTCCCTTCTGCAGGGCATAGTCCACCCAGCAATGAACTGCTCCAGTCTAAGCTTCCCTCACAGCCTTTTGAGTTCAACCACCTGCTGTGGCGTGGGGTCCTCCTGGGTTGCAGACAGACATCTTCTCCACTGGTCATCTCCACGGGGGTCAGCTTGCCATCTTGCTGCAGCCTGCAGTGGAGTCTTGCTCCAGTGGACCCCCTTCTCTCCTTCCTCATTGACCTTTGTGTTGACAGTTGTTTCTCTCACATCCCAATTATCTCTAAAATAAAATAAGCTGCCCAGCAGGATTTTATTTTTTAAGAATGTTTATCACAGAGGTGCTTCCTCTGGTGCTGATTGGCTTGGCCTTACCAGAAGTGGGTCTGACTTGGAGGATGGTGAGCTTCTAAAATCTTCTCACAGGAGCCACCTTTGTAGCCCCCTTCCTGACTACCAAAACCATACCAGACACAAGCCCAGCACATCCTGATGAAGACTTGTGTGCATTTCCTAATTGCCATAATCTTGAGATGAGTATGAAAATTACATTCATGCCAAAATCATCATCATCTGATAGTGGTGTTTTTTTAACATGATTATAATGGATTCCTGCAATTGAGTCCTTTAGTGATAAAAAAGTAAGTAAAATAGTTTAGGTAGAATTCATTTTTGTGGCCTAATAATTTGATAACATCTCATTCTTTATAATGAAACTGACAACAGTCGTCTATCTGAAGAGTATTATGGACACCTTATTTCTGTATATTACTCTTTCTTATATACCAGATACTGTGAACCACTGTATGTCCCAACAGGTTGAAAAAAGGGAAAGAGATAATGAAAGAGATGATGTGGAAAGCAATCTGTTACTACCTGCTGGAATTGCACTTCGATGGGTCACTTTTCTTCTCAAAATCTACAGAGCTGAGGACATTCCACAAAGTATGTAGCCCCTTGCTATTTGTCCATTGGTGTATTTGATTACCATTAGAAATATTTTTGTTAGCTGTTCAGAAACATTCCTTGAACATGAAACACCTTGAGTGCTTTACATTGTTACTTTAGCTAGTAATTCTGTGATGGCTACGGAAACTCATTTCAAGTCCTTTGGTAATGCTCAGTAAGTCTATTGAATTCTTCCAATGGGTAGTTTAATGTGTTACCCATTAGATTAGTAATGTTCATCTGTTGTTGAGTAGGCTGCAGAGCCTCTGGTAGTGGGAAAGGGTCATCTTCAATAGCCTTTCTTAACTGCAGAAGTTACATACAAGTAACTAACATTCAAATACTGTTGATATGAGATAAGCTGGATGTTCTTTAGATGTCTAGCTCAAGTATATGGTGCGTGTGTGTCAACATCTGTTGATTCCCAATCCATGCTCAATTCTGAGAGGTTATCAGACAACTGCTTCTCTGTAGCCCTTTTTTCCAAGCCGTTTAGATCCCAGTAGATAAGTAGAACTGCTGATGGCCCCTTGCACATTCCTTTTCCCAGCAATCCACTAATTCTTTTTTTTAAGTGCTCACAGATGCAGCTATTTTGCAATGGGGGAAAGGCCACAAGACTGCTGAAATCTGTCAGCTGTCACTGTTGCCAAGGCAGACTATTGGCAGCAGTCTGCTCCTGAGTGGCCACAGGAAAAAAGTAACTAGGAACTGGCTGTGTCCCAGAAAGATGCATGCAGTTTGTGGGCTATAAATGGAGCACCATAAGCTTAAATAGTCTTGGATGGCAGGGGATCTTGTAAGCAGTTTGATTTTCATTTGTTTAGAGATTTTACTTGTGTCAATACTAATATTGATGAGACGAGCTATTTCTTGCATTATATGCCATATGTGTTTTCTGGTAGAATCTAGGTGGCTTTTGATCTCTTCTTAGGGTAATTTCTCGCCCATATCTCTGCTAACAAATGACAGCATCTACAGGTACATGGTGTAGTGTTTTTTAAATACAAATATGCCTCTAAATTCAGGAGCACATCAACACTCCTTATGTTATTTCAAAAATGTATATTCTTGAAATTGCTCCTAAGCCTAAAGTCTCCATTTTTGCCAGCAACACTGTTCAGGATTTTGTTAATCAGATTAGTCTTTAACCTACTTAGATTTGTAATCAGTTTATTTCGGTGGGAGTTATATGGGCAATTTATTGTTTAGGCTGAACAAACATAAATAAATAATTTTAAAAGCATAAATCTTAATTTATTCCTTGACATCTCTCCAGTGGATGATGCTTTTGCACAGTCTGTCAAGGAAATATTTGGAGGAGAAGCAGACAAGAAAAACCTGGTAGATCCATTTGTAGAAGTTTCTTTTGCTGGGAAAAAGGTAATTCAAATATCTGAATCTTTGCACTCTAATCCTAGTCCTGAGAACAGATTTCATATGCCAGTATAAATTTTTTAATTAATTGAAATTATGGAAATAAAAAGCATTAGCCCTAAGGCTCATTTTGTAAATTGAGGACAAACTATAAGCTACAGCAGAATGGGTGTGAAGCTGATGACTAATAAATGGAATGTATGACTAAATGCAAGCAACTGATTGCTGCATGCCAGGTTGCTTGCCTACCGTTTGTTCCTGATTTCTTTTTGTAGTGGTGCAGAACTTTCTGGACAGGCTAACAGTTTGTACATTTTATTATTAATAGTTTCCTTAGAAGAAAAATGTCAGTCCTTTATTATGTTACGTAGTCAGGTTCCCACACCTGTTAGTGTAGAGGATCTTTGGTGGGCATGCCTGTCAAATAATATAGGCTCTCTCATAGAATATATTCTTCATCTACTCTACAATCTGCATAAAGCAAGTTGGAATCAAGTAATTTCCTTGTGTTACTTCTCTGCTGTGATACAAGTGATCAGTACTAGTGTGAAAGAGCATTAAATTGTAGCTCAAGGAAATAACAAGCTTTTTTCCTCTAGGGTAACTCCAGTCTCCGATTTAAGCACCTTTTCAAGATTTTCCCTCTTAACAGTCATTAATGTTGCATATGTAGATCAGTTTAGGAGTATTTACTAATTGAAAACTAATGCCTCATTGCAGCATAAACCACTCAGTATTTGTCTAGGTGATCCTGCTCTGGCAGGGAGGTTGGACTAGATGATCTTTTGAGGTCCCTACGATTAACTACTACCTTATATTAACTACTACATTAACTACTACCTCTCATTTTATCAAGCCAAATGTGATTTGTACTAAATCATAGCTAGTATTTCATTTTATGTTTTATCTTTGATGTGGTGTATAGTTTATTTCATTTTTTTGCAGGTTTGCACAAATATAATTGAAAAAAATGCTAATCCAGAGTGGAATCAAATGATTAATCTTCAAATTAAGGTCAGGATTTTTTTTCATATTTCTGTAGAAAACAGCCATACTTTTGGAACTTGTACTTTTGGAACTTACTATTAATTAAGTAATAGGTTCTTTTGTTCTGACTGCTTATTTTTTCAGTTTCCCTCAATGTGTGAGAAAATAAAACTTGCAGTTGTTGACTGGTGAGTTGTGACTTTTAATAAAAGTACTAGACAAAGTAAATTATATTAATTGAAGAAAAGTATGGTTCTACAGATGCCAGGTATGTTTACAGTGTATGAGAGTATTTAGGCAAGTGTTTAAGAATCTTCCATTATGGCTTCTTAACAAGAGACCTGATTAGCATAACGTGGAGTATTTTAAGTTTATGCTCAGTGGGCACTGAGCACTATCACTATTTTGGTGTAAAACTCATGTAACTCCTTCACAATACAGCCCACTTCTGTAACTAACCATTACCACCTGTGTTACTAATAATAAAGCATTCCAGGTGATATAAAATGCATATATACCATTTTGGAGTGCATTTAGTCACTGGTGGCTTGCTTCTCTGTGGGATGACCAGCATTATATGTAAATAAACTGCGTTTTTTTTTCTTTTTGTAGGGATCGTCTTACAAAAAATGATGTAGTAGGAACAACATATTTAAGTCTCTCAAAAATTGCTTCTTCTGGAGGAGAAGTTGAAGGTAATTGATTAAGCAGTATGGAACTTACAATCTTCTCTTGTGTTTTGAGGAACAGCAAAGATTAATGCACTTAGAAAGTGTATTTTCCTGTAGTTGCTCACTTCTGTGGCAACAAGATTATCTGTTTCTGGAGTTTTAAAAACAATGCTCCTATAAAACATACTGTGGGACTTTTCAAAATGAAATATTAAAATTCTAATGTTTAAACCACATCATCATGGAAATAGCTTTAACTAATTAAAAAATCAGTGTTCTATTATATATATATTGCATTCATGAACACCTTCCCAAATTTGAAAAACCATGCAATTCCACAATCATAAGAGATGTAAATTTACTAAGATGATTAATCAGACATTTTAAAACAATCCAGAGTCATTGTTTCACAATCACTACTTCATCAGCACTAGTAGCCAAGACTTCTTTTTGTCACCTTATAGGCCTGTCTGTTTTTTTCTGGGAAGAAGACCTAGAAGCTGGGGAATGTTGCTGAGTAGTTAGCCTGCAGAACTACAGAGAAAGACCTACTCATTTCCTCTATGCTACTAGGCTGCTTTTAGATGCTGGGGGAACTTGGATCAGTCTTTGCTCTGATCAGTAGCTTGCTCCAAATGGGCACTGCATCTCATTGCAGGAGTGCTCTGAAGTGCTACTTAGTAAGCATTTTTTTAGTAGTCTTAATGAATGAAGATTTTAGTTGCAATGCTGTGATCACAGACAATTAACTTACATGTTTATAGGTGACTGGATATGTAATTTCATAAAAGCTAAAACCCAAAACTGAATAACTACAAGAAGACATATTTAGTTAGGCAAGAAATGAAGTTCCTAACATATTGTCCCCATTGGACAAGACCTTTGTAATAAAACTCTTCTTTACAATACTGTAAGAAACATTTTATTTCTCTAAGATTTGGGGAATTTATTTTTTTTTAATCCTGTTACTTTTGTGTTCTAATATAATATTGTGATTATTTATAATTTGCATTCTCCTCTTCTTGTTATAGCAAGATCTTTCATACAGTTGAATCAGCTCCATGACAAGGATCCTGTGTTAGTTAGCCAGATAAAATGTTTTACCTTTTCAATGAACATTAATGACCTTTTTTAATGAACTATTAGTTGTCCATATAGAAATGTAAAGTTCATGGCTAACCAGGTCTAACATACATTTATCGTGAACATCTACACTAGGGTTGAAGGACCCTGGCTGAAAACCACTTCCACCACTGCCACATTATGAATCTAAAATACTATTTTTTTTTTACTCTTATCTTTAGGAATATGTCAGGAGTTTAAAAAAAAAATTAACGGCTCAAATCCTGTAGTGATTTGAGACAAGTATTAATCTTACCAGATGGAACTGGGTTTTCAGCCACACAAATTCAAGCTTATAGCCCAGTCCTCTTTGAATTATCGCTGCTGAAGTAAAACTTTGCAAAAGTTCCTTGCACGTAGCCCACACACAAAAAGGGGCAAAGAAAGGGTTACAGAAAAAATATAATGGGAAATCAAAGACAGAAGGGCTGGGCTGAGGGTGAAAATTCAGCTCTGGAGAGATCCCTTCTACTATCCACATAAGTGTGTAACATGAACTGCTGCTGAGACATGGCTCATTTATACTTCAAACGCTGACACTGAGTAGCTGAGAAAATCTTACTTTTTCTCTCTACTGAGGTACTGATACTGGAATGGCCTTTTCCATGTAAAATCACATATCTTCCCATGAGGTCGATGCTGTGCCTGAAGCCCTAGCATGCTTCTCTGGTTTCTAAAGGATTGGTTCATAGTTTTCAGTAAATGAAGACAGCCTAATGGACCCTGAACTGTAATGGGATTTTTTAATTATTCTTAAGATTTTCGATGACTTTGAAAATCAAATTTTGTTTTGTGGGGAGAAGAACTATAAAAATCTGGAACAGAAGCATCAAAACAGTATCTTAGCTGCATGCTTTTTTGCTTTGTAATTTGTACAGGATGTGTAATACTTTCATATTTTAATCAGAAAGCAAAATTCTAATGCACGTTAACTTTATTTTTTCTCAGGCCCTCAGCTTCATTTTAAAAGCAAAATTCTTTGTGATGTATTGGTTCTTAAAATGCTATTGTCACTTGTCATGTAATTTCTTCTCTTTTCATAATATAGAATTTTCATCTTCAGGAACAGGGGCTTCATCATATGAAGGTTTATATCTTCATCTGTTACTGATTTTGTTTTCCATTGCCCAAACTGAGAAGTATTGCCTAAGAAAACCCATAATCTTAAAAAATTAATAGTTACTTGTCTAAAAGACTTCATTATTATTAAAGAGTATCAAAGATAACTAACTGTATAAAACAGTTTTGGCACTGGAACTGGTTTGTAAATATTTCTGTCTGGCTGGTGCTTCAAGCTGTGTTTTAGAGTTGAGCATGTGGTTGCTTCAATTATGAAGTGCTTAGTCTAACAATGGCTTGGAATTTTTAACTTAGCAATGAGATCACAACTATATTTGCAGCTGCAGAGCCTTGCAAAACTAAATAACTGCCTAAAATAATTAGTGGCTATTATGCTTATGCTTAATTAGTTATATAAAGAAGTCTGAAAAATTAATCTCTTACAACTTAGATGGATTTTTACATAACTATGTTGACATCCAGTTTTGAAAGACCTTTTGGCAAATATACTGAGGAATAAATATAATTGGAGTTCAGTTGAAAGGTAACTAACATTCATGTACACAAATACTTAATTTACTATATATATTTTTTAATAAAGTAATATTTTATTGAGAGAAAATTAAATCAAGATATGAAATGCATTTTTAGTATCCACTTGGGTCACTGGCAAAGTTATACAAGGCATGACCCTTTATTTTCACTTTCTTATCTCAGTCATCCTTTCCTGTGATAAACGCATCCTTCTTTTTGCTGCAGATCACTCTGGTACCTCTTGCAAGGTTTAGAACCATTTCTTGTACTAGGATCATTTCTTCAAAGACAAATGCTAAGATACAAGAAGGAAAATATTATAGAAACTTTCCTGTTAACCCAATACTCTGCAGGATTTTTATGCACTTGTGTTGCTTGATGTGGTTTAATTTTCTTTGCACTACTCATCAAATTTACCAGTCAATAGCCTTGGCATGTGTTTGATACTGAAAAGGGAGTTTTTGAGAAACAACACACTGTAACAGTTATTATTAGTTTGCAGTAGTCTGTATTTTACCCTGAAGTATAACTACAGAAAATTATACTAAAAATTAGAACAGTAGGATGAACTTTGCTAAACAGTAGTATTTTTTAACGCTATGATGTGTATCTTTTATTTTTTGTAGCTGTTTAGCTAGAACAATGGCCCATGCATTTAAAATATTGCTAATGTTTCACTCAGTTTCATTTATTTCTAGAAAATATGTTTTCTGTTAACATTTGAATGTATTACTCTTTCACATAAACGAAAACCTGAAACTTAGAAGTTCTGTTTATTCTGTCAGTTTTTTATTGCATGAAGTAGTATCTAGTATTTTACAATGAAGGAGGAGGTTAGGAACAAGTGCACTCACTGGTGTAATTACTGTAAATTCATATAGTATACCTAGAGAATAAAGTGTTCTTACTTTACTAATAACTAATACCTAACTAATATCTAACATTTGTTCTACTGGGATTGATAGTAATATTAATTGTTTTTCTGGCTTTGAATTATAATTATCAAAGATATAACGAAAATGTTTTCTTCTAGTAAACACTGGAGAAACTGAAGTTGGCTTTTTACCAACATTTGGGCCTTGTTACCTAAACTTTTATGGAAGTCCAAGAGAATACACTGGATTTCCAGACCCATATGATGAATTAAACTCTGGAAAGGTCAGGTTTTTATTCATTATTTTTAAGAAAAGGATTAACCCCAATTGTTTTTAATCTGTTAAGTAATTCATTTTAATGTGGGTTTTTTTTAACATTATACTCCTTATGGTATTTATTTTTAAATAATATTTTATATTTATGATTAATAAGGAAGTATGATAGTATTTTTAATTCTTACCTGTTTTCATTTTGAAGGTGTTTTTGAAGGAGCAGCAGTGATTTTGATGATTTTCACTCTCTGCATGTGTTTGTATTTCCTATTTCTTTGTTTTCATAATTATGTATTTTTCACTTCTAGTATTAATTAAAGCCAACTGCATTATTTCCTTTGTTCAAATATGTACATCCATGCCTCTGCAGAAATTTAGAGAACAGTTCAGTGAAGCCAGAATCATGTAAAGCAAAAGAAAGAGCTTCTTTAGAAGAAATACATAAAATGAGATTCAACATATGATTATGTTGCAGGGAGAAGGAGTTGCTTATAGGGGGAGAATACTGGTTGAACTGTCTACAGTACTTGAAAGCAAACCTGATAATAAAAAATTAGAGACGATTCCTAATGATGATCTACTGGTTGTTGAGGTAAAACTTTGATTTATTTGTCAGTCTTGGTAATGGAGATGTGCCTGGGCTGATTGTTTTTGGAGAATGGTATAAATTACTAAAATCTAAACTGTTGAGTTGAATCTCAGAATTAAGAGAGGTGGTGTGGCTGCAAAAAATGTCATACCCTTGTATCATGAAATGGTAATTTGAAACATTTTTATAATCTAAAATAACAGCAATTTATTATACACATATATGTCATTAGTTGCTTCTCAGAAAGTAGCAAAAATACAAATATTTTTTTTTTCTATTAAGAAATTGATGTTGTTTTCTGTAAGTGTGGATCCTGTTTTACAAATGTTAAAATACAACTAAAATGGTTGTTCTTTCAGAAATACCAGCGCAGACGCAAGTTCTGCTTGGCTGCTGTGTTCCACTCTGCTACCATGCTGCAGGACACTGGCGAGCCTATCCAGTTTGAAGTCAGCATTGGTAACTATGGCAACAAGTTTGATACCACCTGTAAACCTTTGGCATCAACAACTCAGTACAGTCGTGCTGTTTTTGATGGTAAGGGTGCTGCTGGTATAGGGATAAAATGATGTAAATTTTTATTTTCAAAGTAATATTTTATAGCTTTGCCATGACAGCCCTAAATGCACTAAAAACTTACTGAAAGCATGACAGAAAAGAACATGTGGCTCTTCATAGCTTTTGAGATGAAGTTAGGTTTATGAAACACATGCTGCTAAGCTTATTGAGATTATTGAAGGAACTCTCAGAGAATTCAGTGAGATCTTTTGACTGTGTACTAGATGTGCTCAGGAAAACTGGTAAGAAAATCGTATTATTGTAAGGTATCTAAAAACAGGATTAAATAGGGAAATATCCTTTGAACATTCTGATTTAGAATAAAATAAAAACTTGCTTTAAAACTAGGTGTCTGGCTGCCTAGAAGAAAACAGTCTAGCTAGATCATAGGAAAATATATTTTGGCTGGGGTTTTTTCTATTAACTGCAGACAGTAGGAATGTATTAAATAAAACAATCAGGTTTACTCTGGAAAATAATACTTTGAATATTTTCTTTCAGAGATGCATTTATATTAATGTGTTATCTACATTGGTGAAAAACTAATTTACATGTTAACAATTTATTGAAAAAGATCCACTGGATTTTGGAACAATTTGAAGTAAAATTTTACCATCCAACAGACACTGAGCGGCTGAAAAATGCAAATCTTTCTCTAAGTTTGAACTACCTTGTATGTTCTTAGTGAATTGTAGTACATAAATGAAATAAATGTAGCAAGTTGTTCAGTGTACGGTATACATTCCTGCCATGAATTCTAACACTAACATACAAATGTTTCATACCAGGTAATTATTATTACTACTTGCCATGGGCAAACACAAAGCCGGTTGTAACACTGACTTCTTTTTGGGAGGACATAAGTCATAGATTAGATCCAGTGAATGTAATCCTAAACATGGCTGAAAGACTGGTAAGACACCTAAGATCTTTCTTCTGCTGGTATACTTTTCATTTTTACTTTTTATTCCTTTAGAGGTGTAGTCCAATGTGACATTTTGAACAAATTCTGGAAAGTTTTTCTGACACTTTTCCCTCATTTTCCTGTTTGAAATTAAACAGCTCAGTGTAACAGACAGCACTGCTAATCCTAGGTCTGTATTCTGGTAAGGCCCAACACACTCCTGCCTGAATCTGCAGGGATTTCCCACAGGAAGGAAGTTTGGTTGGGGGCATGGTAAAAGTTGGTTGGGGGCATATTAAGTCTATAGAACTGTTGTTTGTTTTGGAAGTTAGGTGCAGTATCATGTATTCTTAAATACAGTGAGAAAGAACATAGGAATAGTCCTGGTAAGTATGAATCAATTTTGAACAACTGAGTCACACAGAATCACAGAATCATTTGGCTGGAAGAGACCTTTAAGATCATCAAGTCCAACCATTAACCCTACACTGCCAGGGTCCCTAAGCCATGTCCCCCAGCACCACATCTACATGATTTTTAAACACGTCCAGGGATGGGGACTCCACCACCTTCCTAGGCAGCCCATTCCACCTAACCAGCCTAACCACCCTCTCTGTAAAGAATTTCTTCCTGATATCTAACCTAAATTTCCCTTGGTGCAACTTGAAGTCATTCCCCCTCTTCCTGTCATTTTTAACTTGGGAGAAGAGGTCGACCCCCACCTCCCTACAACTTCCCTTCAGGTAGTTGTAGAGAGAGCAATAAGGTCCCCCCTGAGCCTCCTCCAGACTAAACAATCCCAACTCCCTCAGCCTTTCCTCATAGGAGAAACTCTCCAGACCCTTTACCATCTTTGTTACCCTTCTCTGAACCCATTCCAGTACTTAAACATCCTTCTTGTAGTGAAGGGCCCAAAACTGGACACAGTACTCAAGGTGAGGCCTCACCAGTGCTGAGTACAGGGGTACAATCACCTCCCTGCTCCTGCTGGCCACACTGTTCTTGATGCATGCCAGGATGCTGTTGGCCTTCTTGGCTGCTTGGGCACACTGCTGGCTCATATTCAGTCGGCTTTCTACCAGCACCCCCAAGTCCTTCTCCAATGTGCAGCTTTCCAGCCACGTCTCCTCAAGCCTGTAACACTGCAGGGGGTTGTTATGACCCAAATTCAGGACCCTGCACTTGGTCTTGTTGAACCTCATGCAGTTAGTTTCAGCCCATCACTCCAGCTTGGCTCTATCCCTCTGCAGAGCATCCTGACCCTCAGGCAGATCAACACACCCACCCAATTTAGTGTCATCTGAGAACTTGCTAAGGATGCACTCCATCCCCTCATCAAGGTCATTGATAAAGATGTTGAAGAGTACTGGTCCCAACACTGAGCCTTGGGGAACACCACTAGTGACCAGCTGCCAAGTCTTATTTGACAAATAAGATTAAAGTCTTAAAACTCATATTGACCATAAACCCCAACAGAAGTTTATAAGTGAAAATCCTTTTCTTTTAAATTCCTCAGCAATCCAACTTAGCCACCTTGAAATCAGGAATGCAGGCTAAAAATTCTGAACACCAATTAGCTGAGATATGGTTGAAACTGATTGATGAACTTACAGAAGATATAAGGTAAAAGTACCCTTTTTTATCTCCTGGGTTATCATTCTAAGCCTGCTCAGAATCTTTGCTATTGCGTTTACTATGTAAGAAAACAAATTCTAAGGACTATAAAACTGATTACTGCTATGAACTGACCTGAGAACTGAAGGTCCAAAAGTCTCTGAAAGTAATAAAAGAGCACAGATATTACCAATGAGATCTAGTTTTGTAATTCACCTTTATCTTAGTCATTGACAGAAGAAAAAAAAAAAAAATCTCTTGAAAAAAGTCTAAGATGGACTGTCTGAAAATGTGAAATTGTGGATCTCTGCTGCCTTTCTACTATCTTGCCTTCTTTAGAATTCCTCACATACATTTGTTTACACATTTCAGTGTTATTTCTAAAACTGGAGAGTGAAGAAATTCCATGTTTTACATGTTCTCCTTGTAACCCCCCAACCCCTAACATTCTGTGATTCTGTGAAAAAAAAAAAAAAACTTTTCAGAGCTTAAGGGCCATAAAGATAATATTTTTGAATATGACTTTAGTCAACATGTCTGTACGTATGGGAGTATTCAGAGAAGGAATAGGAGTTAGCACTTTGGTTTTTTAAGGAAAATAAATTCTAATTAGAGAGGAAGGAGTTCTATGAGAAAGAGACATTAACAGAGGGAGACATTAATGGTTTTCAGGTGTCTCTTCCCACCTCAAACAAGTGCATGATGAAACAGCACAGGAAAAGGAAAGGGAGGGTGAGAAGAGTTATAATCCATTAGAGGAAATAACGGAGAATATGAAATAAGTAATTAAGTAAGTTGTAGAGCCAATATAAAAGTGAACAGAGGAAAAAACAAACAGTGGAAATCAGTATATATTACTGATTTATCAGTCTGTGTAGCAAAGAATTCTAGACTTACATTTAAATTAATAGCTTATGTCAAAGTAGAAGCTATTAACTTCACAAATACATGCTGTGATCTAGAAGAAAGCAGAGAAAGAACTGACATACTTTATGAAAGCAAAATGTCAAGGGCAAACTACTGTCACTTGGAGCCATCTAGTGTGTGTAAGCACTTCAGTTTATATATGTTATGTCAACCTGTCTTCCTGATACACATCTGCACTGTTATTAATTCAGTCCTTTATTTTATAAAATATTTTATCACTCAGCAGTTATGGTGCAATAGCACCTAGATATATAAAACAAACTAGCTTCCTGTTTTTCATAGAAAACAAAGCTCTTTATGTTTTGGGGTTTGTTTTTTATTTAAGTAGTCATAACATCTGTGTCATTTCCTTGTGTGGAATTCATAGAACAATTTTCCTTGCCATCCTAAAGTTTAAATAAATTTGTGTTTTTAGTGCACTAGTTAAACCTAAAATGAAGTGACTTTCTGGAAGTTATGATCAGATTAGAAGAACTAAGTACAGTGAAAGACACAGTAATCACTATCAAGGTTTTGCAGAACCAAAGCCCTCGGAAGTACATGGGTTTACATTAAAAATACGTAAGAGTTGAGTCTGTATTTTCAAATTTGTCAGTGTTGTTGGATTTTTAAATTAATTTTATTTTTTAAGTATCATAGTAAAGACCTCTTAATGAACTCCATTAAAGGGATAGAGTCATTGATCTTTTTGATAAGCTGTCTTTTCCTCAACCCTCCACCAACTCAAAAAAACTCATTTTTCTTGGGCTTTACTGTAATGCTGTAGGGTTTATGTTCCATTAAGTAGTTATTCTGCCCTCTAGTGACTCACAAGTACTATGTTGTGATTTCTTTTAGAGTACAATATTTTCATGCCAGAGGGTTAGATAACTCTAGTCATAGACATAAGCCGTATTTGTATGTTTACAGGTTTTAGTGGAGAGGAACCTAATAGTGGTCTGAAGGCACGGATTTTATTGTTGAAATGTATATTCTGAGACAATAATTTTCTAATTTGAATATATAGCAAAATGGATTTTGTTTTGCTTGGTTAGCAGCAATTCCATTAAGCTTACAAATCAAACTGTTCTATGTTGGTCCTTGTTATGTAAGCACAGCATTTCCCTTGCTTACTGTAAACGCTTTGGCAGGTGGAAGTCTTAACAGAAATAGATGCTATAGCACTGTAAGCGTGTCCACTGCTAGTGTGAGGCTAAATAAAATCCACTTTAGATTATTAACCATAATAAATACTCTCTTTGCAGTAAACCATTTCCCCTCATAGAAGGCAAATCTAATATTACAGTCCTTGACACTCAGATAGAAAAACTGCGTCTCAAGTCTCTCGCACAGATTGGAGAAGCAGCAGCAAGGATGACAAATGAAGCTACTGATGTGAAAGCCACTCTGACAGAAATTGAGGATTGGTTGGATAAATTACTGCAACTGAGTGAAGAGGTTAGTACTACATCATACCTGTGATGCAGTTAGAAGTAGCTGTCTAACACAAACTGGTGCAGTGTTCACTGCTGATCTAGCACTATCCACTCTACTTAGAACGGCAATTTTGGAAAATAGAATCATAGAATAGTAGAGGTTGGAAGGGACCTCTGGAGAGCATTAAGTCCAACCCCTCTGCCAGAGTGGGATCACGCAGAGCAAGCCACACAGGAACATATACAGGAGGGTTTTGAAAAGTTCCAGAGGAGACTCTAAAACCCCTCTGGGCAGCCTGTTCCAGGCTCTGTCATGACACACCCCCTTGGAGATATTTGTAACCATTAATAAGATTCCCTCTCAGTCTTCTCAAGGCTAAACAACCCCAGGTCTTTCACCCTTAATTAACTTGAACAGATGCTGTGCAAGTAAACATGTTCACCTCTGTAATGAGGATTTACTTAAATATAATCTTCTAGTGTGTTAGCTGTCTTCAATGAGAATGTGTTTTGGGAAATCATATCACTTTGTGATTTGTAGAATAGACTCTGTTCTGTTTAAAAGGACAGTATTTTGTCCTTTTCTAGAATTGCTAGTCACATTGTTAGTTCAGGGACTGCAGAATATATGTTGTATTTCTGCAAATTGTTAGCCATAGTAATCAACTTCTAACAGTTAAATCTGTTTTGGTTTGTAAATTTTCGGCAACATCTTAAGATTTCATCTGTTATCTTGTCATTTGTTTTCACAACATTGTAAAAATGTTTTCTTTTTTCTTCGTCACTTCTCCTTTGAAAAATTACCAATTTTATTTATTTTTTTTTTTAAAGGAGCAGTTAATTTGGCAGACTTACAGGTAGCGTATAAAGGTACTCACAAAGCTGCAAAAAGATAGCAATAGGCTGTTAGGCTGTTCCTGTCTTCTGCTCAAAGTCTTATGATGATCTGCCCTTAAACTGGAAGCTTTTCAAGCACTTAAGTATGTATCAGATGACTCTGAATAATTAGCATTTACAATCAGTCACTTCTAGTTGCCATAAGGGAACTGACATGCAAAACATGTCTAGAAAAAATTGCAAAAGATACAGGACTTGTTTTCTTAAATAAAACCATTGAGTTTATTGGAAAGCAAGTATTTTTAATGATTGCAAATAATGCAATATATAGTTCTAAAACAAAGTAAATAATCTCATTTATCATAAATTCACTTTAATTATTGATTCTGGCTGATAAATCCTTTGACATAAATCCTAATTTACATTTATTTTTTCTAAGCATTAGATTACTTTAACACTGTATCAATTACCATTCTTATCTTTCTTTTCTCCACAAATAATCCATAGCCACAAAACAGCATGCCTGATGTAATCATATGGATGATCCGAGGGGAGAAAAGACTGGCTTATGCTCGTGTTCCTGCACACCAAGTGCTGTATTCCACGACAAGCCCTGAATCATCTGGTAAATATTGTGGAAAGACACAAACAATCTTCTTAAAGGTACCTTTTTTTTCCCTCTCCCTATAAAATAATTAACTCTCCAAACTGTGATACATTCTGATATCAGCATGAAACTTGCAAAAAAACTTACGAAAAATGAGGTGTCAAAACTCAGAACAGGTTAAAAGCCAACCACAAAGAGCTTCTTCAAAATAGCACAGAGATGGTAATGTTAATCAACAGCCCCTAATTCTTCAGCTTTTCTGACAGAGTTCAATATTGTGATAGAACTTCTGAAGTGTTACTGGAGTTGGTGTTTTGGGGTTGGTCATGAATGGGGAACATCAGGGGGAATAATTAGTCTAAGTAAGAGAAGTTCCAAAACCTATTCAAAGTTTTACATTTTCCTGCAAGTAACATAGAGTGTCTATACCTAGACACTAGAATGTCCCTCTGCATTCTTATTCTTGAATAGGAATGCCTTTCTCCATTTAAGTTGTATCACCTTTAATTTGAGTAAACTTAACCAGAAAAAAAAGGCAGTCTAACCGGAACAATAACATTGACGGAGTTTGTCAGTCCAGTGTTAGTTACATTGATTAATGCTTCAATGCAGAGAAGTCTTTATCTTCATGGGTTTTTGCAAGCCTCCTTATCACTGTGTTTCTTCTACATCTGTTGAATCATTCTGACTAACCTCTGTATTTCTAGAGTCTCCTAAAGAGCAACACTAACATCAACTCTGAAGTTTTAAGTTCTTGTCATAATTATAAACTCCTTGATGGATGAAACTTGGGATAGAATGCACAGGAACAGGGATGATACCACTATTACTGTGTTTGGTTTTCACATGCCCACCAGTGCAGGAAGCAATAGAAAAATAATTTATTATTAGTCAGATCTCTGTGTTATTGTATATATTTTACTGAAAGCTACAGTACTATATAACATGACAATGAATAACTTTGTTCATGTGCCAGTACCCACAGGACAAGATGAAAGATGTCAAAATGCCTGTGGAGCTGCGAATTAACATTTGGCTTGGGCTCAGTGCTGTTGAAAAGAAATTTAATAGCTTTGCAGAGGGAACATTCAGTGTTTTTGCAGAAATGGTAAGTTCACCCTTGCTTTCTTATGTGAAACCTGGATGTGAGTGTGAATTCAGTGAAATTGGAGCTCTTACGAATTTATTTTTCTTTACATGCCAGGCAGAAAGGGAGAGTAGCATTTATTATACTGAAATAAGTAGACTCATTCAAGGCAATTAATGATCAAACCCATTGTGCCTACCAAATGAATTTTAGCAGACCAGATTCTGAACTGGTTAATCAGGTAAAAATCTGGTTAACTCCAGTGATTTCAAAGACATTTATTTTAGTTTATCAGTGTAATTAAGATTGGGATCTATACAATTATGTTTTGGCATATGAATAACCTCTTTATTACAATTGCTTCTTTACTTCTACAAATGATACTTGGATACAAGTGGTTTTGCTTAATAATGATTCTTTTGTAGTTGAAAATTTACTGTTCCAGGAAAAACTGGTCAAAACTATGGATTTTGCTGATAAAAAGCTGTAATGTGGTAACATTTCAGTGGTGGGAATTAACAGACTCATAATAAAAATACTTGAAATGGTCCCACAGCATATAATAGAGATTTTGAATGAAAATGATAAGCAGATGTCTTTTATATGTCCCATCACCTAATGGTGCATATAATGGGTTATCAGTCTAACAGCTAGTGAAACAAGACATTCTTACAACTTGTGTCACCATTGCACCTATGCTTAATATTTAGAATTGCTGTAGTAAGTAGCTTAAATGGGCCAAAGAATGTTCAAGATATAGTTTAAGAGGCTATTGAACAGATAATTTTTCAATCTTCATACAGTAATCCAAAAATATAAGCACGAGCAGAAAACTCAAGACCATCATAAATGGCAAATAATTCATTAGCATAAAGGGAAATATAGTATATAAACTGGGCTGACATCTGAATCGTGCCCCAGTAGCTTCCATGATAAGACTGTAATTCAGTTTTACATGTTATGAAAGAAGATATTATAAATAGAAGGAGATTTGTGATAGAAAAGAACAAGAGGCTCATGCATTTAGGAAACACAAGAAACTTGTTTGAATAATGTAATGGAATTTTATTTTAGAAAGCTTTTTTGGAGGAAGTTTAACTGATACTGTAGAGAAACATTAAATTGAGAAGATAGTTTAATTTAGCAGTGAAATAATTTACCAAGCAGCATAGAAGAAAATGAAAGAAATAAATGAATGATAATATTGGAGACTAATGTGGGAAGGGAATACTTAATTTCAGAGAAAGGAAAGGTATCGTACAATGTTTCAGTTGTAAAATATCTTCCTGGAAAAAAAAAAAAAAAAGCTTTTTATTACATCTGAAGTACTGATTTTCTCTTTTATTCTCAAACAGTATGAAAATCAGGCTCTTCTTTTTGGAAAATGGGGTACCTCAGGACTTGTTGGTCGCCACAAATTTTCTGATGTCACAGGAAAAATCAAACTGAAAAGAGAGTACTTTCTACCTCCAAAGGGCTGGGAGTGGGAAGGAGAATGGATGGTTGATCCTGAAAGAAGGTCAGATGTTTTATCTTTTTTTTTTTTTTTTCTTTGTGCAGACAGGAATAAAGGATTTTAATCTCAGAGTGTAGAGTAAAAGCTTCTGTCTTTTCTTGGCTAGAAAGATTTTGAGGTGAACTTTCTGGGACAGCAAAAGCCAGTCAGTAGTCAAAGCTAGTTAATAAAACTGAAATTAACATTACTTTTTTTAAAAAAAAAAGTAGAACAAAACATACAACAGAATGCATGTTTGCTAGGGACCGGTTCATGGTTTAGAAGTCCCTATGTGATGATGGACATATTGCTTATATTCTCTGTGTCTCAGTTCCCCATCTTTAAAAAAGGGTTAATAGTTTTCCTTTCATAGAAAGCTACTGTGAGGATAACTTGTGTCTATGAGAGGTTCTCAGATCCTGCTCTGGTTTCAGATGAAACCCTTGGATAGTTTGCATCTTCCACATATACTTAACCCTGACACCTAGTATAAATCTGCAGTTCATGTTGTATCAATACTATTATAGTATTTGCAACATATTTGCATACAGCAGATGGTATTTTGTATTTATTTCACTGAATGTTGAGAATATTCCATTGTCCTTGTTAAATGAGTGTTACAGGTTATTTCTCAAACTGACTCAAGTCAGGATTGTTTTCAGAGCCTAAGGTTGTGGTGTCACATGACAATTCCTCCCCTGGCAGAACAAATTCATGAGGTGTCAATCCTTCTCCAGCTCTAGCAGGTTCAGTATTCCTCTGCTAGAGGCTTTCAACTCCTGAGCTGTGCCAGTTCAACTATTTGTTTTGCCAGACTTTAATCCAGACTGGGTAAATTGTTTCATAAACAAAAGCCATTCTTTTATTTTTTTCTTGTGTTCTGATGGTAGAAGAAATAGAGGACTGTTGCCATAGAGAAACTGTGTAGGAAAAACATGTGCTATTACTTGATTCATTTTAAAATTTGGTTTAGAGGAATGAATGGATGTACTCTTTTTCATATTCAATCAATAGTTTTTATTTCAATTAATGATCTGTCATAAAGAAAAGTAATAAAAGACATGGGATATTTTCTCAAATAATGGGGGAAAAAAATCCCAACTTTTAAAATGCATAAGCATGTTTCTTCCTTGCATCTGCTTTTATTGGAAAATCATCTGCATGGCTTTGTTTGACCAGCAGATGGTATTTTAGAACATATTTAATGCTTTCTGAATCGCCGTTAATCACTAATGGCAATTAAGGCTATTTTTGTCTCATTTAATGTTCCCTTATTCCTTTTAGTTAGAAACATAATAAATTTGCTTGCCATGTAAACAGCATAAAGGGGAACAAAATTAAGTACATTGCTAAATTTATTGCATATCTAGATAAAGAAAAATTAGAGATTCATATAGCAGTCATATGCAGTCTGGGTTTTCCTACACTTAAATGATATTTTTATTTGTTAGAACAGCAGTTAAATTATTCCTGCTAGTCATTTTTATGAGTAATGTTTTTCCTTCTGGAAGTTGCTTTAGTTTTAGGAAGACATTAGAAGGAAATAAGTAGCCCTCATATAGATGAGGGCTACACTGTAGTCTAATAAATGGAACTTCACAATGATGGACAATCCAGAATTCCTGCATGTGTACATTTTGTACATTTTTTCCTATGCATTCTCTGTAGCTAACAAAATTACATTTAGTTTAGTATCATATTTTTTTTGGACTTGCAGTTTGTTGACAGAAGCTGATGCTGGTCATACTGAGTTTACTGATGAAGTATATGAAAATGAGAGTCGCTACCCTGGAGGGGAATGGAAAGCAGCTGAAGACAGTTACACAGATGTGGTGAGGATTCTGTGTTTCACTGGATAAGGAAAGGTTTAAGAGGAGTTCTAAAGTTTGCTATACAGTATATTTCATTTATTAATGCACAGAATTATGTTTTCCCTACATAAAAGAATGGAGAAAAAGCCCCCCCTCCACGTGAGTTCACATGTCCTCTTGGATGGATGTGGGAAGATGATGCTTGGAAGTCAGATTTAAATCGAGCAGTTGATGAGCATGGTAAGATTTACTGTTCATCTGCTGATTATTACAACAACCTGTCATAGTCTCTTCTGAAGGAGGAGGCATGTCAATTATAGCAATGATAGCTAGTCTTGAGCATGATAGTTGTTGACATATGGAAACATGTCAAAGTAATATTTGGATAAGAGTTGGATTGTCTAAAATTACATTAAGAAAGTGTTCACTGTCTGAAGCTGTTTCAGTCTGTTTCCTTGATTGTTTCTGTGAGGCACTAATGCATAGAATCACCAAAATAAAGCTGTTACCAGCTTGGCAAGTTGTGATATAAACAGCCTCATGAGACCATAATTTAGATTCTGCAGCAACAGGAAAAAGTCAGTCTCTCATAGCAAAGTATTTACAGGACACTGATCTGATAGTTCAAAAACAAAATTAATAATAAAAGCAAAAGGGAAGTTTGTCAAAAATTTTGGGAAATCTAGAATTTTACTAAAATATCATGAAGTGTAATTTGTCCTAAACCAGCCGTAAACTCTCAAATAGCTATTGCTTTTACATGCAAGTGAAAGAAATAGCTACTTGAGTAGTAAAAAATGACTTTATGTTAAAGAGTCATGATACCTGTCCTTACTGGAACCTCTGGTAGGAGTCTGCAGTAACTTTTTAACAAGAGATTAATCTAAACAAAAGTCTTGACTCCTAGATACCTGACAATTGTTAATAATCTGCAGAGCCAAAATACATAACAGGTTTACCAATTCTTAAACTTTTATGATCAGTATTCAAATAGTTCCTTTCAAAGCCAAGCTACTGGAATTGCAAGATTTAACAGGACATTCCAGTCTTATTTAAGGATAAGTCTTCCCAGTAGTATAAAAATGTGATATCATTACACCTAACACTTGAAAAAACAAGAATGCAAAGAAAAGAACTTAAAATGTATCAGTGTTGAGGTTTTTATTGTCATATATGTTATTACACAGCATCATCACAATATGTCATCAGTTGTACCCTAGCTCTTGAACATTTAGGCTTTGTAATATCAAGTAGTTTGTTTGCCTAAAGCTTCATCCTCTGTAGGTCCAATAAATATTTCCCATGCTTTTCTTCATTATATCTTGCTCGGGTTTCTGGAAATATACTAAATAATCAATTCTGGTTTAGGATGGGAATATGGAATTACTCTTCCTCCTGACACTAAACCAAAGTCATGGGTTGCTGCAGAGAAAATGTACCATACACATCGACGACGAAGACTGGTGCGGAAACGTAAGAGGGATCCAGCTCAAGCAGCACCTACAGGAAGGGTAAGCAGAATAGAGGTGTAGTCAGAGACTTGCACATTTTAACAGTTAAAAAAAAATCCACATAAGGTGATTCATTTCCTGAATAAAGAAAAAATCTAATACCAAACAAATAAATTTAGAACAACATTCTATGTTTTCTTTATATTTATTTTATTTGTCTTTTTGTGAGTTGACATTTCCAGCTTTGGCTTATAAGGGGATTATTTTGCCTCACAGATCAAGTGACAATATTTTTTTTTTCATTACGTTTATATAACACTCTGGGTAAGAAGCATTTATGTCTTCCAGGGAATGTCATCATATGAAGATCAAGAAGGATGGGAATATGCTTCCTTGATTGGTTGGAAATTTCACTGGAAACAACGCAGTTCTGATACTTTCCGTCGAAGACGATGGAGACGAAAAATGGCTCCCTCAGAGACACACGGTGCAGCAGCAATCTTTAAACTTGAAGGGGCTTTGGTAAGGGACAGATTATCAAAAGTCTTTAAAAGTTCAATCTGGTAGTTTACAGTAAATAAACAGTTAAGTATATCAGCCATTTTAGTCCCTGAATTGTTAGACTGATAAACAAATGAGGAATTAATGCAATTTATATTGCTTAAATTGTTGAAAGTCTAAAAGGCACCATTAAAGTAGAGACTCTTGCATAGCAGGCTTATTGGTTTATTTTTCAAATTATTTAAGTTTATGTGACATTTAGAGCAAAAGGACAAATTACTAGATGACCGTTCTGTAAGTAAAGTTAAAACATAGCTCGAGCTTTTAGTACACATAATTTAGAATTATTAGGATCAGCACAAGAAACAACAGGGAAGGAAATAGCTGTCCCTGATTAATGTAAGCATGTATAGACAACCAAACACAAGAAAGGATAGCAAAGTGTTGAAGAAGCCAGAATACCATATGTCACAAATAGGTTATCAGAATGTAAATCTTCCTCAAGTTTTCAAGTTAATACAGCTTCATATCAAAGCTTAATTTACAAAAATACAAACTAAATCTTCCTCAAGTTTTCAAGTTAATACAGCTTCATATCAAAGCTTAATTTACAAAAATACAAACTAAAGCAAATAATTTGAGAAAGCTACTTTATTTTTCTAAAATAATTCTAAAATAATCATAGACTCATTATGGTTGAAAAGAACCTCTAGGATCAAGTCCAACCTCTTCATCCTAACATCTCTCTGTCCACTAGACCATAGCATCAAGTGCGACATCCACTTGTAATGATTATGAGTCAGATTGTATACTGTTAACAAAAGTTTGCACTACTTTCTTGGTTTTTCTTTTTTGCACCAAATGTTGACCCATAATTCATTGATAGCATTTTCTTTTTTCACTTAATATGGTTCTACAGAGTTTAAAGATTTTCTGTTTCATTCTTCCTTCTGACTATACTTCCTGGGCCATTGCTAGGATCAAGTGTTAGAGTAGTTCTTTGCAACAGTGCTGTGCAGAAGCCCTACAGCCCCTTCTTCAGTAAGAGCTGATAGCTAATTAGTGTAACTCCAGAAATAAGACCTTCTGGAAAGTCAGATGAAATGACTGGATTTCTTCATAGCTTCAATGGCAACAAGAAATGACCTCTGGACATGAATAAATGTATTTTAAAGTACATTTGCCCAGGGAAGTAAATTTCTCCTTGTCCTTGATGAGGGACTGAAACCAATAGGTTCCCACACACGTTCTACTTCTATCAGGTTCCTTCTATGTAAATACACATAAATTTCTTTTCTTTATATAACTTCAGGGAGCAGACACTAGTGTCGATGACGGAGAAGGGAAGACTTCAGACAAAACCAAGGAATCAGCTACAAAGGTGTTTGGTGCCAATACACCACTTGTTTCCTGCTACTTTGAGAGTAGGTTCAACAATTCCTTTCTTATAAATCATGTCTGTTTCTCCCATGTCTCAAAACAGAACTGTAACTTGTGTTTCACATCTAGGTTTATATACCTTCTGCTATTATTGCTGACTGATCCATGACCGAGCCCTTTTTAGGCTACTAAAGGAAAAACTACAGTTAGCCATTTCATTATTTCAGTCTGTTGTCACACAGACATTTTCAAAAACTTTATGGGACAGGATTTCTAAAGCTATATACTATTGTAGTACTTGAATTATAGGCTATATGATATATTTTTAGCATGAGCATCCCTCCCATAACAATGCAGGAAGCAAAGTATGTGCATATAGTTAATTTTTTGCTAAGACTCAAAATCTTTTTTGAGGATCCCTGACTAGACCACTTGTCTTTATTTGTACTCTACAGATTTTAATTGTCTTGGTGGGAATGGAAGCCTAAATCTTAGATCTTGTCTTTCAGAAGCTGAGGAAGATTATGGAAGTTTCTTTTAAATAATGGCCACAGTAGGAAGAAAAGGGCACCTTTTCCTGCCAGAGTTCAGAGGGTTCTGCTCATTGAGGCTATGACTAGCTCAGATTGTTCCAAAGGCTGAAAGGGTTAGAGCTGAGATCTTTTAAAGAAAAGCTGTAATAATTTAGCCACTTGCTGGTCTGGGCATGGGCTGCTCTCACAGCTTCCTTGTAAGCTATTCCACCTTGCCCTCAGTGATGATTGCTTTTGTTGTTTTGGGGGATTTTTGTGTATTTATTTGTTTATTTTTGTTTGGGTTTTTTTGTGGGGGGGTGTTTGTTGTTCTTTTGTTGTTGTTTTTTTAATCTTCTAGTTGGAGATAGTATTGCAATGGAATAATTTTCCAGAGGCAATAGTTAAAAATGTGAAACTCCCAGGTCCCTGCAAGTACCGTAGGGAATACTTAAATTAAGCACTCTTGATTCTTTTTGGAGGAGCTAGATTACCACACCATTTAAAATGGGAATTTTTTAATAGAAGGCTTTTTATATAATCATATAGTGAAAAAAATACAAATAGCATTAGTGGTTATTTTTCACTTCTGCTTCAAGATTTTTTGGAACCAATGTACTCAGGTGGTAGCTCACTGGTAGTAGTGCACTTATCTCTAGAAAAGCAAACCAGAAATGTTACAGTGGTGCTTGTGCTTGAGTTAAAATATGTAAGGTGTTTTTATAAACTCAACGTTTTGTTACAGAAAAGAAGGTTGTATAATGCAGTTGAACTCTTTTCATTTGGTACAGGAGTATACACTTACCACCTGCGCTGTTACGTCTACCAGGCAAGAAATCTCATGGCTTTAGACAAAGATAGTTTTTCAGGTATGGAAAAGTCCTGCTGATGATACAGAAAACTCACTTCTGCAATGAACTAGTAACTTGATTTAATGATAGAATATCTTGAACCTTAATGATTGTGCATAGGTCCAATCTACTGGAACTATACAATAAAGGAAGTCTCAGCTTCATTACATATGCTGCAGATGTGGTTGGTACTCCCCAGGTGCCTCCAAAAAAGAAGTGCTCTGAATATGCAGCACCTGCTGCCAACAAATTTTCACTGAGAGGATGGAAATTTAAATAAGGTCTGAATTTCCTATTCCAGTCCCTTCCCTATGCCTTAGCTTCTCCTTCCAACCAAAGCCTACATATAGTTCCTAAGCTGTCCTGCAGGAAGCTTTCATGAAAGCAACAATGAAGAAAACTGGATGGTCATTATGGTCACCATACTGAGCCTCTCAGTGCTCAGTATTTCATGTTAATTTATTACTGAGATGAATATGTAGGAAAATAGAGTGTTCCAAAAGCAAGGCTTTTGTTTGTATATATATATGGGTACACATAGATCTTTTATTTCCAGCTCTTACATATTCCAACAGTATTGTATCCATCCAGCATCTTTGCAGTCATGCTAATTCAATACTCAGGTTATCAGGTCTTTAATTCTTGCTAATTAGAATTTAAATTCCACTGGGAAGTCAGAGAACAAATTGAAATTAGATTCTGTAAGACTATGACTTTACGCTTCCTTTAAATAAGTTCAGCCAAAGATAAAGATGAAATGGGCAGCTTAGAACTTTCTTGCCCCATCAACCTCCATTTATATCCTTCTTTCTCTCCCCATTTTATGTAATAATTGAGTAAATGTAATACATTTGTTAATTTTTTACAGGCAGTATAGAGTTGTATATTTTTTAGCACTTTTTACTGAAATCAGGGGGTTTCGTAAAGCATCCTGTGTGTATTTGATCTTATTTCAAAATGAAGCACTTAAAATAATACCAAAAAATGGTAATAAATGCCTCTAATTTGCATATGTAGAATTCAAGATAGGTACTTTGGATGCAGTTACATATAAACTGGCACATCTACATTTTATTTTCCTCTAAAACTAGTTTGAAGAGTTAGCTAATTTTTTTTAAACTCTGATCAAGTACCTAGCCTGAAGCTAATGAAACTGACCTAAAGAAAACCTTTAAAATTTTGTAATTTGTACAGGAAATGTTAATGACCATCATCAGATACCTTCTAAAGAGCTCTGGGTGATTTAAAGACCTGCCAGACACAGGGCCTAGACCAGTTTAATCATTCAGCTGTTTCACAAGAAGAGGTTGCTACAAAGAAGCATATTTGAAACCAAAGCTTGATCTGAGCAATGTAGCATAGGAGAATGTGTTGTTTGGCCAGTAGTCAGAACCAAAAATGTATTTGAATTATTTATGAGACTATACAGTTGTATATCAATGGAGACAAAGCTTCTACAGACAATATTTGAGACATTGCTATAGCCAGTGTTTCATTTCAGTTTTCAAATTCTCTTTTTGATTTGTAAGATGTCATCATTTTCAATTATTACTTTGTTAAGACTTGCATAAAGGAAGCTATTTAGTAATCAAATGGAATTTGCTTTATTAAATATAAGTGATGTGTTCTCTTTATTAAATATAAGTGATGTGGTCTTCTGTTTTATATAGAATGGCTTATAGGAGTGGTAATGGCAGAAGAAAAATAGCACTGTATTTTATAAAAATTGTGCACGTGTGCCTTTGATGGGGTTTTGTTTGTCTGTAACTCTGCTTTTAATCTTTGTATGCTATTTCAGATCCATATGCTCATGTTTCTTTCCTCCACCAAAGCAAAACAACTGAGATCATTCATTCAACTCTAAATCCTACATGGGACCAAACTCTCATATTTAACGAAATTGAGATTTATGGGGACCCACAGACAGTAGCCCAAAACCCACCTAAGATTGTTATTGAACTTTTTGACAGTGATCAAGTGGTAGGTGAATGCTTTTTGTCCTGATTGCTGCTTTATTTATTTGTATTAATTGAATTTAACATTTACGGCTGTAATTGCTGTTTTGGGTGCAGGGTAAAGATGAATTCCTTGGAAGAAGTGTTTGTTCCCCCATGGTCAAATTAATCCCAGAAGAGAATATCACTCCAAAATTGCTCTGGTATCCTGTAACAAATAATGGCAAAGCAAGCGGAGACATTCTTTTTGCTGCAGAACTTATTTTGAGGAACAAGGTATATATAGATTTTTTTTTTTTTTTTATGTGTATATATGTATAATATAATGTATATCCTTTCTCAGTGAGTCATAATGTGAAGAGCTGTCTTTATATCTGCAAGGTATTTAAGAAGAGATTATCTAATACTCATATTTGTGTCTTAATAGGGTGGTGCCAACCTTCCAATTCTTCCATCACAAAGAGCACCAAAGCTTTACATGGTACCTCAAGGCATCAGACCAGTAGTTCAACTCACTGCTGTTGAGGTATAGTTTATTCTTTAACTAAATACAAGTACAGCCATCTTATCCTCTGTATAGTAAGTGTGTGTATCTACCTCAAGAAAAAAAAATATTAAATATGGGGGATTTTAAGTGGTTTTGAGTTTCATTTTTTTCATTAACTTTCCTAGAACAAACAGCCTGAAATATTTTGCCTGTCACATTTTATTATTGAAAAGACTTAATTTCTTCCTTCTTACTTTTTGAGTATCAAGTTAAGCACATTGATATATCTGCCACTTTTACTTGGATGGGATTTTATTTTACAGATTCTGGCTTGGGGGTTGCGAAACATGAAAAATTACCAACTGGCACCTGTTATGTCTCCAAGTCTCATTGTGGAATGTGGGGGTGAAATGGTGGAATCCGTGGTGATCAAAAACCTCAAAAAGACACCAAATTTTCCATCTTCTGTTCTCTTCATGAAAGTTGTACGTTATAAAAACCTATATACCAGCTATCCATAGCAAAATGAGTTATCCCATACATTTAAATGTCAAGCATTTACTATGCAAGATTGAACAGAAAAACTTGCACAGCCTTTTTGACTTAACATAGGCAATTTACTGAGCCTGAAAATTCTAATATCATGTAAACATGTCTGTACAGTCATTGATAAATTATACTATTTAATATGCACAATCCAGTGCATATAAAATGCACATTTATTTATAAAGGCATTGAGTTACCTGTAGATGTGTGGCTGCTTTCCTACCCCTAGGGTGGGAGCTGTGCAAGAACCAAGAAAGTTCAAGATTTGAGGCAATTAAAATTATTCTTACTGACTTTTATGAGATCATAATATAAGGCTAGCCACTTACCATACTGCTAAAGAACACAATAGTTCTGTATTAAATAAATGGAGTAACAGCACTCTTTAAGGGAGGGAAATAGTTATTTTTCATTTTCCTTCTGTCTACATTATAAACAAAATCTAACCTTTCATTTTTAGCTTTTGCCAAAAGAGGAGTTATACAGTCCATCTCTTGTTATCAAAGTAGTAGACCACAGACCATTTGGACGGAAGCCCATCGTGGGTCAGTGTACTATTGACTTACTGGAAAGCTTCCGCTGCGACCCCTATACTACCAAAGAAGACATTGCACCACAACTGAAAGGTAGACAGTTGGAAAAAAGTTCTACTTTCTTACAAGATGACTTGCCTTCAGTGTTTCTTCTGCATACTATACTGGTGAATAGCCATCTCATGCTGTGTACTTATTTGGAGATTATGTCATCTGAAATTTAAAAAATGTCTAACTCAGAGTATTAGTGCAATGTTCTTTGGAGCATAAGACAACACAATGCAAAGGCCAGACCACACTCAGACACTCTTAGTGTGCTGGTTCCCTGAAGTTCTTCTTCAGTATCAAGTTGGAATATAACTACCTGCATATTATCCTTGCACTAAGTACCAGAGTAAAGAACCAATATTCCAACAAGTATGCCCTGAATACAAAGCAGATAATTTCCTCTATATTTTTTTACTCTTTTTTAAAAATTCTATATATTTGAGAAACGCTTGCATATCTTGCACTAATCTATATTGTGTATGTTCAGGAAAAAGTGGCAACTAATTTAATTCTTTAGAGGATCAAACATACAGTAAATTAATTAGTTTACATCTCGTGTAAATGTTCAGCTTTTAGATATGATTAAAATGTTCAGTAAGATTCTTTTCCTATACCATATTGCCTTAATAAAATCTTTTGCTTACAGTCAGTCTGCTTTCTGCTACACCTCACCAGGACACAGTAATTGAAATGGAGAACACACAGCCACTGCTGGCAGCTCAGGTGAGCTTTGAAATTTGATATTCTTCAGATCTGTGATTTCTGAGAAATTATCTAGACAGCAAAGTTGTCAGAAACATATGCAGTATTCTGGAAAGCCAGATGGAACAAAATTACTTTGTGACAGGAAAGCAAAGGAAATGTATTAATCATTTTAATATCTGTTTTCGTATATTAAACATCATGCTCTAGCTTTTTGTGCATGAAAAAGTTCAACCAGTAGCTTAAGAATGAATTCACTTGTTCAATAGCTACTGAAAGTATATGGCAGAACATTACCCAGTTGTCCACTGATGATGCTTAGAGCAGCCTGATCTTGCACAGATCAAGTGTTCCTAAATAAAGTAGTTAGAAGCAGGTGTATGCTTTGCTGGGTGCAGAATCCAAGCCGTGCTAACACAGGCCTTCAGCAGTTCATTTTATCACAGTTGTGTCTTTGCATTCTTACATTGAAGTAATCCAAAACTGGTATCACTGAATTTTTTTTCTGCACTAACACTTGCAGAGAATTTTCATTTCCTTAAAAACTGTAAAAAAAAAAAAAAAAACCAAACAAAAAAACTCACTGGCCATATTTATTGAATGTGTAGTTGATTTCAACTATGAGATTTAAAAAAATTTTAAATAGTACATAATGTGAAACACCATTTCTTTTAAGACATCACCCATGCCCAGTATATGATAATACTGGATACAGTGATAGCATCTTTATAAGTGAGGAAAGAATATTCAAAATAATTCAAATTGAAACAAGAACAACTGTGAAAAATATTAAGTACAAACACCCCAGGGATACATCATTTAATCAATACATTACAATTTCCAGTGTTTAAGCAGTATGTCAACAGCACTCAGCAAAATGGCTTCTCCAACAGCAGTGCATGTACGTATGTATCAAGCTATGCATGGAGATGACCAGAATGGGGTCAGGTGGTGGTAGAATGTTAATGTGATGTGGTCATGAGGCTCTACTATTTTTGGCAATTAATCCATTGGGAGATTTTGGAGGAGATGATGCTCATAGTCAATGATTATTAGTTGCAAATAGGAAGGTATCTTTTTTTCTGAAAGTCTTACTGTGTGTGTACAATATGCATGAATGGCTGAAATTTCAGCTGATTTGGAATCTATAAGCACCAAATCGACAGGAATTATGTTATTGTCTTGAAAACTTCCTGTATAGCAACCTACCTGCAGTGAAGTCACTGGTTACATCTAAAAAAAAGACAGTAGCTGTTACATTATCTTTACCATGTGAATTTTTCACTCCAAAATCTCAAATTTATCATGTGGCATTTTATTTTGTGTTTTGGCATGCTGTCAGCACACCCTGCTTACCAGTTTTAGTTATAATAATATCCAAACATTGAAGACTTATTATTTGCATTGATAATTTTTTAAGACTGTCTTAAGGTGGGTTTTTTCTTAACACCTTCTTCCCAAAGCTACCAAGTGCATTAATTGAAGAGAAATTGGAAGGTATATAAAGGAGGGGGGAAAAATGAAAAAACACGAACTCTAATTTAAACTCTTCTGACATTATGCTTTGATGAAAGTCTGAGTTCTACAAAATATATTTTATGAAAAGGTTTTAAATTGGGAGTTTAAATTATTATTGCATAATTATGCAAGCTACCCTTCATGTTGTCAACACTACAGATCAATTCAAAATTACCTTATGAATTCTGCCTGTAAATTTTGCACTGATGATATAAAAATAGCTGAAAATAAATTACTTCAGCTGCATTTAGAAAATCTGACAGTCACATGCAAGTCTGAAAAAATTAAGCTATATTGCTGATGTAAAGTTAGACAAGACTACTATAATACAGTAGACCTGAACATCGCAGCAAGATAATTACTTACAGGATACAAATAGGAGTAAATGAGTGTGATATACCACAGTAATGTCCTGACCTGTTGATGCACTTGGCTTGTATTCATATGTTTCGCATATTTCTTCTGCTTTGCACAAAAATTTCTGGATTATGCCTTTAAATTAAAACACAAGGTATGATATATAAAACATTAGCATAAATCACACTTTTTAATCATGGCTTCTAAATGGGATGCATGATGCTTGCTCTTAATGGACTACTGGTTTGTAATTATGGTATCTATGATTTAATAGGTGAAGTATTTTGGATTGTGCAGTTATTACCCTTATGTGGATAAATCTATAGACACATACACCGGTTGTTACTGGACTTTATAGTTCTTCATGGGGTGAGGTGGTTTTTTTTAGATTCTTGAAAATCCGCAGGCTATTAATTAACTTAAGGATAAGGCTCTTCAGCATTAGCAAATTGTATTATAATGAAGTGCACATTCAAAAAAAATCACTTGAATTTTATGTATGTGAAATTAGTTTGGAAAAGAATCTCTGGAATAGGTTCAATTTTTAAGTGCTTATAAAAACATTATTTTATTTTCTGAAATAAACCAGATACAGTGGTCTCTGCAACCACAGACAAAAGCAGGAAATGGTGCTACTGTGGAAATTAATAAATAGAATCCAGACTGTAACACTACAGTGATACAATTAGAAAACCTCATTTCTCTGTTTGCTTTGGTATGTGAAGAAAATGTGATAGCACAAGGTGATAATGTCTTACAGTCCTGAAAACTTGCTTTTTAATATTTGTGTATATGTACTTCAGTTTGATATTTAGGACATCTTGACAGCAGGAAAAAAGCAACCAAACAGTTTAACCCATGGTGTCAGAATATTCTTCAAAAGCGTTTTTAAACTGTTGATGTTAGTAACTTACCATACATACATGCTATATACAAAAACCTAAATTTTAAAAGCATATTTAGCTGTATAAAATTCTACAAATCATATCCTTACTATTGTTTTTTATTTTGCTCTTTTTTTTTTTTTTTTTATGGATTGGTCCTCATGAGAAGCTTACAGAAAAGGTAACATATACTACTTTTAAACATCTACATATTGCTTTCTTGTAAATGAGATAGATATCCAACTGAAAATCTGTATATCAATACTGCCTCCTGAATTAAGGAGTAACTTAATATTAAGCCTGTAGAAGAATGGTAATCTCTGAAAATATTTGATATAAAACCTACAATTCATTTGTAAAATAGTAAATTTAGGAAAAATAGATGAGACTGAAATAATAACCCTAGATATAAAAAAAACCCACAACTCATATATAATGATCTATATAATAATTTAAGACTCCTTAAATCTTAAGGATTTTTTTTCAAGTTTACACAGTGAATTAATAATATTCTATTCATTCATAGTGAATTAATACTATACATTACCAATTAAAGTAATGAATTTAAGTAATGAATTTTTCAGAGGCAAATGATTATTTTATACAATCCTTATGGACAAATACAGAAAACAGCACTCTTGAACAAAGTGATTATCAGAAATAAATAAAAATCTTTCAATAAATAAGCAATTCAGAACTACTGTCTTAGTGGAATGCATAGATTGCTAGCATCTAGCATTTCATGAGTCTCATTGAAGTATTATTTTTAAGAGGGCAAGAATCTCACTGCTCCTTCTTTTCAATTGCACTTGGTAAACATTAAGGTAGATCTCAACTGCAAATTTCTGTCACGTCACCAATACTCTCCACTGGTCTTAATGGAATGGTGTTATATTCAGAGTAGTTATGGTCTGTCCCAGTTTTACTATATGGGTTTTAAAAATACAGAGTTTTAAAACTCTACTAAACTTTTTAAAACTCTATTAAAGAGTTTTAAAAACTCTGTATTTTTAAAACTCATGTTTTAAAAGAAACGGGAATCTTTAGAACAAACTACTGCAAATTTTCCTCAGGAAAAAGTTTTCAACATGTTCCCTGTAGTTTTTATAGCCATTCAATTCCTATTATGAAGACCTGATGTGATGGTGGTGTTCCTTAATACAGACACCTCCAGAAATCAGTTTTCTGAAATTGGTATCTAGATATTAGTAATTAATTGCTGGCTTGGAGATGACTGCTGTTGACTGTCAGTGCAGCTGGATTATAGGCTAGATACCTCAACATGGGTAAGAGAAATTCCATCTCTTTAGACTTAGTATATGCATTCTACTTCTCTTTCAGATGAACCTTTAATATTACGTAACTGTTAAGATTTAGAGTATACTACCTTTTAGTATGCTTCATTGTTCATTATTTTTTTTTTTTTCTTTAAGGAGGAAGAAATTGTTGATTGGTGGAGCAAATTTTATGCTTCAGTAGGAGAACATGAAAAATGTGGACATTATATTAAAAAAGGATATGACACTTTAAAGGTATAAATTAACATATCTCATCAGTGTTTGTAGGTCCAAAGCCCGGTCAGAGTTGTATTCTTTTTTTTTTTTTTTTTTTTTAAATGCTGCTTAAAATTTAACTGTATATGACTTCTGGTAAAGGTCCATGTAGTAGAATAAAAGTTTTAGGAATATAATTTTTCTTCTTTTCTAATTAACTACACTCAGTAAGAGAAGTATTAAGCATTTAATCTAACCGTCAGTCAAATGGAATTTTACTCTCGATTACTTTGGTTGGCAGGCAGATCCTAAATAAACACATACATAAAGTATGAACACAGTACTTATACTGTCTGTTGATTAAAAGTTGAAGTCAGACCTCTTTCATTTCTCATCTAATATACCTAACAAAGAAATTAAAGATAGGCTTGTGAAATACTTTTTAATCTGTTTTTAAAAAGGTCTAAGTGAAGCTTGATAGCATGTTCTCCAAACATTGCATTTGCTTTCACTAAAATGAAAACATAAAAATGGTCTCAAATGTGTTAATCCCTGATGATAGTTCATCAAACATACACTAAACAATGCCACAGTGCTGGAGCTGATATGTATGATAATTTCTAAGCTGAACTTTTTAATTTTTCCTTTTTTTTTTTTTTTTTTTTTTTTAAGGTGTACGACTGTGAGTTGGAAAAAGTACCTGAATTTAATAGCTTAACAGACTTCTGTGACACATTTAAACTATACAGAGGCAAATCTGAGGACAGTGATGATCCATCGGTGGTTGGGGAATTCAAGGTACATTTCAAATAATGCTAAATGTAGTCTTATATACAAGACTGGTTATCATTTAAGTAAGTCTACATGCAAGCATTTCAGCTTAAATATGAGTGCATGTGTTAAGCAGAGCAATGGATTCTGTACTTAGGTACAGACCCTTCCTTTTCATGGAAGGTACAGATCACTCCCACTGTGATACATGATAATGAAAAAAACCACCTTTGCTGCTAGTGTGATCTTCCCTGGTATCCGTGGAACAGAACATTCACAGGTAACCTCTTGAATAGGGTTAAAGTTTCACCTGAAGATGTTCTGAGTGAAGTACATGTATAGAATTGATTTGGAAAAGTTATTTTGTATTATTTCTGTGACTCTGCCTATGACTTTAAAAGATTAAAATAAACATTATGAGAAGAAAACAAAACCAAAACAAAACAACGACCAAACAAGGAAAAGCATTAAGTGATTATTTTGGAGAGGGAAACAAATATAAAGTATGTGTCTCATATTCTCAACTGGAGTAAACTGAGTCATGTTGAAATCAAAGACGATATATTGATTTAAATCTGCCTTTGTAGTAAATCTTATCTAAAACCCAGTCAAGTAAAACAAAAAACTTAAAAGTGACTGTGGATTAGGCCACAGTTTTGATATCCCCTATATATAGCAGGGGGTGTATGTGTAGGATAAATATGGAGAAAAAAAAAAAAAAAGCTAAGAGTGGCTTTCGTACTTACCTTGTCTGAGTCTTTGTATTATTTTTTAGGGTTCCTTTAAAATCTATGCACTACCTGATGACCCCACTATTCCAGCTCCTCCCCGCCAGTTCCGGGAGCTACCAGACAGTGGGCCTCAGGAGTGTATTGTGCGGATTTATATTGTTCGAGCTTTGCAGCTTCAACCCCAGGATAATAATGGGCTGGTGAGACCTTTTGCTTTTGAAATGTCTGTGAGCTAACTTTGCTGTAGTATAGCTTAAATAATGTTAGCCTTGATAACTATTTCTTGTTTTTTTTCTTAGTGTGATCCTTATATAAAAATATCCCTCAGTAAAAAAGTAATTGAAGACAGAGATAATTACGTGCCTAATACTCTCAACCCAATTTTTGGCAGGTAACAAACTTCTTTTGTATTCTCAATCAATTGTGTTGTTAAAAGTTTTCCTATTTTTTTAAGAAGAGTATTTTAAATATCCAATGCTCTTTACAGTTACATACAATTAAGTGTGAGTAAAGTTGCTCAAGGCATTTTCCCTTTGAAATAACTGAACAGGTGTTTAGCTAGTCTGTAGATTTTCTGAATCACATGGGTAAACTGTGCAAAGTTAAATAATATATGTATCTTAAAACTACCCTGTGCATAACTTGAAAATCAGTTGTGAGAAATAATTTGAGAAAATGCTACAGTCTGTTTTGTGCAGGACAAATAAATAACAGAATAATCCATCTAGTAAAAAAAACTAAAAAAAAAAACCAACCTACACATTTAGAGAGTACCATTTAACTTGCCAACTGTGTATGGTGGCAAGAAAAATCAATAAATTAAATTTCCAACTGTACAAAAACAATGGATTGAACAACCAGCCTTTTTACAGAGTGACTGACAGAGCCTCACCAGTTTCTTTCTCAGTTCCAATTCAAGCTGCTGTATAGAAAACATCTAAGCAATACATTGTGTAGAAAGGAAAAATGTAATCCATATGAATAACAGTGGAATTAAGTGCATACAGAAATTGGAGCATGAGTGGTAACTCCTGCTAGATTGATCAGCACTGGGAGTATCCCCTTAATAGCTTGTAAAGGCTATTGCTCAAAAATAAACTAAAAAAGTGGGTTTGTTTTAAAGGTGGGATTATGTTTTAAAAGAAAAAATATTGCTCAGAAGGGCAATAGCATTAATTGGATGTTTTTACATTTAGAATGTATGAACTCAGCTGCTTCTTGCCTCAAGAAAAGGATCTGAAAATTTCAGTCTATGACTATGACACATTAACTCGTGATGAAAAAGTGGGTGAAACCATAATTGACCTTGAGAACAGATTCCTTTCTCGCTATGGCTCTCACTGTGGCATCCCACAGCAGTATTGCATGTAAGTCATTTTGTCTATTCAAAATTTTTATCTGTAAATCTAGTACCCATTCTGTAAAAATATTTGGGCTTCCTTCATCTTAATTATATGGTTAAAAACCAATGCTATGGCTTGTCATGGGTGTTTGTTGTGCTCACTCTATTATTTGAATTCCAAGATGCAAAGTCTCTAGAAGAGCCTTGGCTGAAAACCACAACATCAAATATTTTCATATTCTGTTTGTATGATAATATGAGTTATTTCTGTCCAGAGAACACACACTTAGTAGAACTTCCTGACCTACTTATGCATATAAATATGAAAACATTTGTTACCATAAATTATTTTTATATGTAAAGCAAAAAGCACTCCCTCTTGGAAGGTAATTTTGTTAGTACAAAATTATGTCACTGTATCAAACTCATATGGTCTCAATCTAGATGGTTACAGTGCTCCCCTTCTGAATTAGTTTACAAAGTATATTTTATATGACATGTAATTACCCTGAATGGTGAATAATTTTACAATGCATGTCTGTTGTTTTCATAAAAGTTCAGGTGTGAATACCTGGCGTGACCAACTAAAACCAACCCAGCTTTTGCAAAATGTAGCCAGGTTTAAAGGCTTCCCTCCTCCCATCCTCTCTGAGGATGGCAGAAAGATTAACTACGGGGGACGAGACTACACTTTGGAGGAAGCTGGTGAGTTTGTTCACTTACTTTATATTTCTGTCTTAAATTCACATGGACACAAATATAAAATTTTCCAGTTTTTTTATGATAAATTAGAAAAAAAATTTTTTTTTATGTTGAGCACAGTTTTCTTCTCAATTTTAAATATCTGGGTTTGAAGTTTAAATACAAATTCTGGTTCATGAGCCATTTGTTTTTTCCATTTATTTTATTTCAGAAGCTAATAAAATTTTACATCAGCATCTTGGTCCAGGTGAAGAGCGACTAGCCCTTCATATCCTCAGATCCCAAGGTTTGGTACCTGAACATGTGGAGACAAGGACCTTATACAGCACCTTCCAGCCCAACATCTCCCAGGTACTATGAGCCAGTTTACTTCTGGTTCCTTAACTACAGAAATGCAGCATTCCTGCATTTATACCATATTGTCAATAGAGCAGTATCATCCAGGGGGAAGACGGATACAAATTAATATTATTTGGCTGAGAAACTAAAGCAGGTTAGTCTAGAAACATCAAAATGCAGTTCTCCTTTGCCATTAAGACCCCTAAGACACCTTCAACACTGACAGAATGGAAATTGGGAAAATGTCTTTATTTCTTGATTACTGAAAGAAATTGTAAAACGTGTTTAATGCCCCACCAACAGCAAGAGAGCCAGCCTGGCCAAAAAAACTTCCTAGCTACATTCAACAAATGAGACCAAACTTGCTACTTCTCTACAAAGTCCAGATGTGCTAATTTAAACATGAAGGCTTCTAACAGAAATCCCTGTTAAAGAGGAACAAAGGCTAACATTTGTTTTCTAGCATTTACTAACTCACCAATTATTTTAAGGAAGGTTTTGCAGCAACCAGAAAACTTACCTGCAAAAATAAATGGGCTTGCTTTTGAAATAGAGTATAAAACTTGTAGTGCTTGCCTCATTTCAGAGTTTACTGAAGGGAGCTGATCATTTACACTGGATAGACCACCAGCTGCAAACTATGAGCCACATAGCTGACACTGTACCTGATATAACCTCAGAGATAATGGGAACTTCGACCTACAGAATGAGAAGTATTGTGGCATCTCCCTTGCACTGAATTCACTCAGAATTAACATCCCTTCTCCATCTTTGCAGTTTTTAAGCATTGTTCATTTGAAGAAGCTTATATAACGTGAGGGATTAGGCTTGCTTCTTTCTGAAGTCTGTAGAAGTTCTGACATTGGTGATATGAACCAGCTCTGCTCTGCAGCTAAAATTTGTACTAAGCATTGTCAGTGAGCAATTCTATGTAATTAACACCTGTATGCAACAAACAATCCCTTACCCATCTTCTCCAATGCTACAGGGAAAGCTTCAGATGTGGGTTGATGTTTTCCCCAAAAGCTTAGGACCACCAGGTCCTCCCTTCAACATCACTCCCCGAAAAGCCAAAAAGTGAGTATGCATATATAGTACCTGCCATCTGGCAGCCCTGACAAAGGTGATTCAATTCTCTTTCCCCAAACCTCTTTTTTAGGTATATCTTGCGGGTAATTGTCTGGAACACCAAAGATGTCCTTCTGGATGAAAAAAGCATCACAGGGGAAGAAATGAGTGACATTTATGTGAAGGGGTAGGAGCACCTGTCATGTAACACAAATGAATAATGTTCAGAATGTCCTAGGAATGCCTAGACCATGGGTTTCAAAGATTATTTGTTTCATCCAAGTCAATGCACACTACAGCCTCTGGCATGGTGCTAACCTCAGAGCACTGAAGTATTGTGAGATAAAGCATGAGCAGTTAAATGTGCAATGAAAGATGCCAGAAGTTCACCTCTTGAGGTGGGAAGCAACTGAAAAAAATAGTGAGTTAACTTCAGTGCTGCATAACCTGGATTCTTACTTAATGTAAAAAAAAAATAAATCCATAGAAATCAAAGGAATATAGTAGTATGCTCAGTGGCACAGATACAGTATAAACAAGCAACAGTACAATCCCACTGTGAACACCAGACACATATCTGTATTTTCAGATGGATGCCTGGTAATGAAGAAAATAAGCAGAAAACCGATGTTCACTACCGCTCCTTGGATGGTGAAGGGAACTTCAACTGGAGATTTGTTTTTCCTTTTGACTATCTCCCAGCAGAGCAACTCTGTGTAGTTTCCAAAAAGGTAATTATTTCTAAAGATTTCCATATTTAGAATACAGATTGTAATTTGTCTTATAATTTTGTACCTACATCTTGAAAGAGAAAGTTTGGTCCTGCAGACTTCTATCAAACTGCTACTGTGAACAGAATGAGTTTTGCCTTTGAGCTAGGAAACAAAACACTGTCAATTGCAGCAGTTTACCCTTAACAAGGGATTATTATTAGATCCTTAATACTTCCCCTAATCACAGAATTCATATGTACTATAGACCACAGCTTTGAATTTTCACAGGTAATTTTAAAAAGATTCTTTGGGTTTTCGGGGTTTTCAGGTTTTTGTTGTTGTTGGGTATTTTTGTTTTTTAATATTAGGAACATTTCTGGAGTCTTGACAAGACAGAATTCAGAATCCCACCCAAACTGATCGTTCAAATATGGGATAATGACAAATTCTCCTTGGATGACTATCTAGGTAAGGCTTCTAAGAAAATAATTATCTCTAAGTAAGTGATAAAAATGAATGCTTTTAAGTTATTACATAAAGATTGTGTTTACTAAGTGAGCCACTGGGCATGCAAATACACAACCTGCTTTCCCACACAGGAGGGGGGTTAGTTATGCTCATGAATGACTGAGCTAAATACTCAGTAAAGACTTACTTATAGGTGAACCCAATGTTTTTCATTCAGGTAAACTCTATCACAAAGTGCATGAAAACTTAACTTTGCTTCTTACATAAAATCACTCAAAATAAGAGTACTTCAGTTTTAAGTAAGAGTATTGATATAAGGCTATAGTTTAGGTTAAGCATTCTACTTCCTTATTAATTCTGCTTCACACCATTATCATTCCCTACTTTTTGTACCAACACTTCTCTGCAGGAGATTCTCTGCCCTGTATTAAGGCAGCTCCCAAGTCTTCAGTTTACATGCAAAGCATATAGGCCTCAAAATCTGAAAATGAACAATTTATAATCAGCATTAAATTTGGCTAAATCTTGCATTTAACTATCAGAAATTAAGTTAGTGTTACATTGCTGTATTTGGATATCTTCTATTTAGGTGTAAGGGGGAAAGCCTCTCAAAAATCAAGTGATCGTGCATTAAAAAGTGTGGAGGAGAGCTTTCAACACTTCTTTCAAGTCCAGCCATCAGGCTTAAACACAACTTGATGTGTCCTGCTTCCTTGCTTCACAACAGACTTAGGAAAGAATGTAACATGTATGATGTTCTCCATGTATAACATGTTTAGAGATAAGAAAGGTTGATGCTGAATCACTGTCCTGCAAGGGTTGGTTATGTTATGCAGTGTTTAATTTTTTTTTATCCATTTCCTAGGCTTTGTGGAACTTGATTTGCATAAAACAATAATTCCAGCAAAAGTTCCAGAGAAGTGCAATATAGATATGATTCCAGAATACAAGGCAGATTGTTCTCAGAAGGCTCCCAGGACTGCCTCTCTCTTTGAGCAGAAATCCATGAAAGGATGGTGGCCATGTTACGTTGACAAGGATGGCTCCCGTATCTTAGCAGTAAGATTATTACCTTCTTTAGAAAGTATTTCAAATGTGCTCACCTTGCTTTTTAGGTTATAAAGGCAGACTGTTAACTTTCAGTAGATAGAGTAGGAGTTAAATAGAACATTCCATGCACAAGGAATTTTGCTCCATCAACTTTTTTTTGGCCTTAAATTATTAGTTTAATACTTAAACTTATGTTTAACTCTGTTTAACTTGAAGGACTCTGGCACTAGGTCATATTATCTTGCCAAATAGAGTTACTTGTCAATGAATTCATCACAGTATGGCTTAGGAGAAGCACAGGACATTCTAGATGCATTCAAGATGAAAGATAAAAAAAAATAAATCCAAAAAATTTTTGTACACAACAAGGTAATTTTTTAACTAAGAACTCAGGCTAGCTTTTTTATTATATGGGCAATCAGAAGACAGAAATAATTTGTAACCTTTTCTATGAAGAATAGATATGGATATTTATCGCTTGCTGGAATGTTAATCTTTTCACTTACATCTGCTTCTTTCTAATATTTTTGCCTTTAAACTACTACTGGAGTTCAATAAGTGTGGGAAAACATTCAGAAACATCAGGCACAGCAATGTAAAAAATAAGATGGTTAGTCATTTGGAAAAGTTGAAGTCCTTGGGTTGCTCTTGAAAGAAGATAAATGGGTTTGCTCTTGAAAGAGGAGCACTGGCTTTGTTTTGCCATATTGGAATAACGTATAGCTTAAAACTACAAATGAAAACACACAGATGCACTCAGTAAGCTGCTCCCAAACTCTGCTGTCTAAGTACTAAACAAGTACTAGTGTTATTTCAGTAAGATGCTTGTCTCATGCCACATTTTTCCAAAGGGTAAAGTTGAAATGACATTGGAAGTTGTCAATGAAAAAGAAGCTGAGGAAAGGCCAGCTGGTAAAGGAAGAGATGAACCCAACATGAACCCTAAGCTAGATCTACCAAAGTAAGATACTTTTCTCTCACTAGCTTGAGAAAGATACACTACTGAGCTATTATGAAGTTATTGACAGTCTGATGTGGTACATGATCAATTATCCTTGCAAAACTACATTTCTGTAAGCCAGTGTTGTTTCTGCTTGCTGCATTAGGATAAAATGCAAGGTGGTTTCAGTATTAATAGCACACATCCACTGAAACTGTTATCTTACATTACAAAACTGTTTTCTTCAGCTCCAAACCAGGGTGCTTTAATGTTCTACTCTCACACTTATCTGTTCCTATATTATGAGTAATATTTGTTTCTTTCAAAATGCAGCCGACCAGATACTTCCTTCCTTTGGTTTACAAATCCCTGCAAGACGATGAAATTTATAGTGTGGCGCAGGTTCAAATGGCTCTTCCTGGGCCTCACCCTCCTGCTGCTTGTGTGCCTGTTCGGGGCGGTGCTCCTCTATTCCTTGCCGGTAAGAGTTTGTAGATGTTGCTGTTCTTCAGCTGCAGCAGGAGACGACGTGGTGGGAGTCTCCTTACTCAGAGAAGAGTTCGAGCAGGGAGAGAGGGATTACATCATATAGCAATAAACAATTGCAAATTACTTTTTATTGAGAAACAGTTAAAATTTATGTTAAAACAAATCTATTAACTAAACATGTTAACTAACATACACAATTTAAATAATTAATAGATAGTCTAGAGTCTGGATTTTGGTCTATTTTAATCTGAAACATTTCACTCATTTTTACTGTATTTTAACTAAAAATTACCATACCCTGAATACATTCTGATACATTTTAATATCTTGGATGTCTTTTACAAAACTACACTGAAATATTTTCTTTATGTCTTTTTAACTCTCTTGTTTCTTCCCTCCTCCCCGAACAGAACTACTTGTCAATGAAGATTGTGAAACCAATTTGAAGAAGAGTTTTTTACTTCATCCCTTTAACTAGTAATGAGGTTTTGCCTCAGGCTGTGGACCAAGAAAAGCTCTCTGCTGTTTTTACCTGCTAATATTTGGAACTCTAAAATAGATAAGTAAGATTTTAATCAAGTTTAGCCAAGAATCAAGGCATCATGACAGGTGTTTGGTTTTTTTTAAAAAAAAAAAAACCAACCTTAAAAAAGGCAAAACAAAAAAAGAAAAAAATAATGTTTCTTGAACATTTTTTTTTAACTTCCATAGTATCTACACATGGTAATGTTCTGACTTCCTTGCTTTTAAACTAGGGTTTTTTTTCCTAAAAATCACTCGGGAGGCTACCTGCTATTGCTGTTTCTGTTTTTAATGGATACTTCCTTTTGAAAATTCCTTTTTATTTGGCACACTTTGAAACATTGTATTTTAACTCAATGAAAAACAAGCACTACTACTTATACCAAAGAAACCTCAGAGTGCAATCAACAAAGGGTCACACATTGTTTCTAGAAAAGTTTTCAGCACCATGCTGCTTGAAATTCTTAGTTACTGCACTGTAGGTGTGACAATGCAGTGTATATGTATCTTGGCAACAACTGCATGCACACAGAAATAAATACTGTTTACTTAATATAATTTGCAAATGTTTAAATAAACTTATCCACAACTAAAATTCCTTTCCAGTTTTCTTAATCTATTGCAAAACTAAAATGCATTAGGTATTTTATAGCATCTACCAATGGATTTAATGCCACATGTCTGGAGTTTAAGGCATTTTGCAGTTATATTCACAGCAGAGAATAAGTAAATACTTGTGTTCACATTTCTAATTAATTTATTCATTAATTAGAAAATGTATAAAGAAATTAAATTTGTTGAATAATTTCACTATGCTCTTTGTATATAGAGGTGATCTTGAATCAAACCATAAGAGGATAAACAACCCAGATTCGACCCTTGCTTGAAATCTGAACTGCACGTAGGAGTATTTAATTTAGCCTTGGTCTCTCCTCCCTGGGCACAGTAAAATATTATCTGCACAAAAATCAGGTTATAGTCTGAGATTCCATATCACTTTAATGGAGGGCCAAAGCAGAATCATCTCTCTGGACATTCTTTGGTGCTTTAAATGAAGGAAATTGCAACAGAACCTGAAATCAGCATTTTGTATGACTGTCACACTCTTGGTGGGTTAAAGACTTAAGCTATCTTTTAAAATATGACAAAAATAACCACAAGAATTAATTACTCTTGAAAAAATCTGTCACTGTTCCAGTGGCTCACTTAACGCTTTCTTGGAACACAGAACAGTAAAATAAGCATGTGCTTCTCAGGCAATTATGCTGACTTAATTCTGTTGAGCAAGCTCAAGTAAAGGTATTCCATGAAGTAATTTCCAGAATGTGAAGTCTCTAGCTAATGCTAGAGTGGAGCAAGGAGCTGTCATCCTATCAAAAAGAGAACACCCTTATTTTTTTTGTTATGAAACTCTCAAACATCTTGACCTATGAACAAGACCTCAGAGCTCGAACTAATCACCATCCAGATGGATTGTCCCTTCACTAATGATGAAATAGCACTCCAGAAGTAACTGACAATTTGCATAAGCTAACATTTGATCATCCACTATTAAAATCTCCCTCAGTCAATGCCATAAATCTCACAGATGGTAAAAATCATAGCAGCCTTGTTTTCATGGTAAGACAAGAAAGTGTGTTGTTTGTAAGGGTTGTAATTAGAAAGCATTTAAACATCAAAGAGCATTCCCCAGAAAACAATTATGAAAGGGAGTAGAGATCTGAGCAAGCTTGTTCACCTAGCATTTGAAGTGGCAGGTATTGCCCTGCTCAGTTGACTTCACCCTCTCTAGATGCATTTTTGTCCAAGCATGCATAGGCTTGATAGTTTCACTGCAATTAGGCAATGCTATTAAAAACATAACTGAAAAGTCTGAGAAGCCATTCTGTCTCCAAGCTTGCTCCAGTAACATAGAAAACACCTTCACAAGGCAGAAAATATGATTATTAATATTTACATACAATGCTAATCTAGTCTGTAATCCCTGGTGTAGCTACTCTTTAGCCCAGTTCAAACAGTTAGCAAAGAGTTTGTCCTGCAGAGGGAACAATTTTGTGCTGCTCTTGTTCTACACTGATGACTGGGATGTTTACTTTGGCCAGGACAGCTTTGTGTACTGCTCCAGTTGCTAGCACCTGAGGTAGACATGCTTAAATTCCACAGAAAAAGAAGGGTAGATGCTCTTCCTTATAACAGGAAATTATATAACCCCAGGAATTCCTTCTTCAATTAGTTTTTTTTTGGCTAAACTGAGAAGCTGCCAAATATTTTTGCCTGTGAGCTGATGGTACCAGTTACGCCGCACTATTGTCACTACTTCTCCAGGACACAGACTGTGCTTCATAGAAAAAAAATTCTGGGTCTAAAATGATTTTTCTGTTCTGGAAAAGACAATGTTTGATGAGGCTACCTTCTCTGCTCCTGCATGTCATTCAAACCCACAATGACCCAGGGAAACTCTAAAGCTGAATGGTGCTTTTAACAAAAAAAATGGATAGAAAACAGCAGTATGTCATTTGCCAGCAATATGTCAGAGTCCTCTTGTCTCTGGCATCATGTAAATTCAAACAACAGCAGCTGCTCTTTGATACACTCAGGTATCCAAGGAGTTTGTGACTTCCTAGTGATTGCTTGCTGTAGCCACCCCAAATACTGATTACTGGAAGGGGTTGTAAGGAGGTTAACAGCTACTATAATGTACTTTACAACTAGACTCATTGTACAAGAAAGAATAATCTTATAGGTCAAGAAAAATTTGCACCTAAACCAGCTCAGTATAAAATACAGAGCAATACATTCACCAACACTCAACAAGCTGTTCTTGCACTTCTTTGAACGACCACAAGATGACATCCCAAGTCTCATGTGTACACAAGGTCCTTCCAGTACTTCTGTTTTATTCCTAGGCTAAATACGTTCTCACACATGGAGATGAACAAGATAAATTTAATAGTTACAGAAAAGCACAGTCCCAAAGTCCATTGTTTTTAAGTGTATTTGGAAAGCACAGCTGTGAGCACCTTTGGGACCTGCCTATTATATACACACAGAAAGTGACTCCCAAGTCTGGACTAACTGACTTTAATGCCACTAAATGCCCAAGTATCTATTTAGCAACTTGAAAGCAGCACCCAACCTTGAGCTGGCAGCATGCAGTGATGAATCTTGTGTCAATACCAGTTCATCTGGTAAATAGCACCCAGCTTTTCACAGAGTACTTATCCATTCCTCAGAGGGGTGTGTATCATGTATACAGACAGGTACCTGAATTAGAAAGACAATTCTTTAAAGAAGGAAAACCAGAAAATTATTTTAAAAATCATATGCAGAAAAGAAATAGGAATAGACATTGTATCTGTCAATCTGACCATGAAGCTACCCTTTGAACGTTTGTCTCCTTTGTAACCTTTGCTGTGGCTAAAGGATGAAATCCATTGACAAGCACAAGATGAGAAACATAGTAGGGAGAGAAAAAAAAAAACAAAACCACAACAAAACACAACAACAACAACAAGCAAACACAAAACCTGCTTTCCTAAAACCAAAAGCCAATGAAAGCATAATTGCTTATGAAAGACTCCAAAGCAGTTCTGTTCCTTTCTCAGACTTGCAAGGTGTCAGAACTAGCAGCAAAAAGCACAAGGAGAGCACCACCATCCTGAAGGGAGCAGTGGGACTACCAACCACCTCAAAGGGATCTACAAGTGCCAGCAGAGAGGCACTTGCTGACCTCCTTTAGGGCATTTACCTAGAGGTGGTCAGTGAATGACAAGGAGCCTACAGCATGTTACACCTCACAGCTCAGGGCTGCAGCAGGGTGCCAGCATCCACCAGAGATCTGCAAGACCAAACCACCTCCCCTCCATTCCCTTCTGCAACAGTGATGGAAAGTGTTTCCACCAGCACTTACTACATCAGTCATGGCACACTCAGGCAGGCAGCAGGTTTTGGTTTAAACCTTTCAAGCAGAGAAATTAACTGAACCAGCACTGGAAGTCTCCTGTGCAATTGCTATCCTTTTTAAGCAATAGCTATGGCAAAACAACAGAAGATACTATCACCATCTTGTAAAAGAAAGCAAGAACTTTCAGTACTGCAGCTGGCTGTACTCACAGACTACCCACCACCTACAGTCCAGGCCTTCAGAGGCACTGAAGCATGTGGTCACAATGAAGGTGAGGTGCCAAGCTGCTCAGCTGTAAGAAGGCACACATCATTCCAGAAAGGAGGAGATGCAGAACTAGAAGTGACTGAAGAGTTAAATAAACCCTAAGTGCAACTGCTTTTAGGCAGTAATGGAACAGTTACATATCTGTGCCCCAGCACCTGAACTCCATCAGCACCTCTTTATACACCTATGTCCTCTACTGGGTCTGCCATTGAGAGCAGCTCAATATGAAACAGCAAGTAGGAAAACTGATAAAGTTAGAGGCATCATCAATCAGGGAACAATGAATAAACCAGAATATGCAACAGTGTTTCATCCATCATAATCCTCTTAAGTTCAGACATCATCTTTGATTTTTCTACAGTCTCAAAAAAGGCACATTGTAAATAAAGATTCATATGTGGACATTGAAAGCAAGCAGGTAGGATAAGGCAACCTGTACAAGAAATGTTTAAGAAGTCAGCACTAGCCTAGAAAGTGACAGAGTAACAAGAAAAGATCAGATTACCTAGAGTGACAGAGAAGTAAAGAACATATAAATTGGACACTTGTCTTAAATTGTATTAAAGCAATGTACATGCACATATCATAGAGACTCCTTCCCCCTCAAAAACTTTCAATCTAAAAGGAAAAAAAAATTACAAAAGTTAAGTTTTTTTAGTGCAGATTTGAGGTGACTTGATACACAATGGCAGAACATATTATTTGGTTCAATAAAAACAAAGGAAATCTGTAACACCTCCCTGCATTTACATATTAGGACAAGATTACAAAATACACTAGCTACTGTATTTCACAGCATGCCACACTCACTGGCAGGAAAGCCCAGAATATTCTCACAGATATGACAGATGCCATTCCTCTCAGAATTCTCAAATATTCTAGCCTTGAGTGCATCCTCCTTACTACTCAGGCTATCAGCTAAAATACAGAATCACAGAATAATCATGGTTGGAAAGGGCCTCCTAGATCACTGAGTCCAACCAACAAAAAACCTAGATACCCAATCATTCAAAAACAAGAAATAGGAATACACATTGTATCTGTCAATCTGACCATGAAGCTACCCTCCATGCCTGCCCCTAGAGCATGTTGTGAAGCACCATGTCAACTCAGTTCTTAAATGCCTCCAAGAATGGTGACTCAACCACCTTCCTGGGCAGGCTGTTCCAGTGCCTCACCATTCTCACTGTAAAGAATTTCTAATATCTAATCTAAACCGCCCCTGCTGCAATTTCAGGCCAGTTTCCCCTAGTTCTGGCATTAGTAATTAAGGAAAAGAGGCCAACACCCACCTCTTTACAACCATCTTTCAGGTAGTTGTAGAGAGCAATAAGGTCTCCCCTCAGCCTCCTCTTCTCCAAACTAAACATGCCCAGCTCCCTCAGCCTCTCCTTAAACAACTTGTTCTCTAAGCCCCTCATGAGCTCCTCTGGGCAGGTTCCAGCACCTCAATGTCTTTCCTATAATGAGGAGCCCAGAATTGAACACAGCACTCGAGATGAGGCCTCACAAGGGCCGAGTACAAGGGCACGATAACTTCCCTTCTCCTGCTGACCATGCTATTCCTTATACAAGCCAGGATCCTGTTGGAAGTCTTGGCCACCTGGGCACACTGCTGGCTCATGTTCAGACAGCTGTCTACCAGCACCCACAGGTCCTTTTCTTCTGGGAGATTTCCAGCCACTCATCCCCAAGCCTGTAGCACTGCTGGGGATTGTTGTGGCCAAAATGTAGGACCCAGCCCTTGGCCTTATTGTACCTCATACAATTGGCCTTGGCCCATCGATCCAACATGTCCAAGCCCCTCTGCAGAGCCTTCCTGCCCTCAATTAGATCAACAGCCCCACACAGATTGGTGTTTACAAACTTACTGAGGGTGCTCTCAATCTCCACATTCAAGTCATCAATAAAGATGCCATAAAATGATCACTAAAGATCACTGTCACCATTTAGTCACCATTCCAGTGGGGTAATGACTTCACCATATACTGACATTAGCTTCATTACCAACTTTATTTATTCCTATTCATTACTATGCCCTTGACTAACAAATTCAGACATAGAACAAAAGGAAACACTAACAATCTCTTCCTACAACCTAACTGATTTTTTTCAGTGCAATTATTCTCTTACTTCCTTCAAACAATAGTACTATAGTGTGTTGAAAAAACAATGAATTACAGCCTTGAGCAAAACATCTTGAGCTCATGTAGTCATCACACAAAATATTATCTGAGTAGTTAGCAAATTCTTTTGCCCCAGGATTCTCTTTCAAGCCTGTAAGCAGACTGGGAGATTAATCTGCTTTTTTGGACAACAAAAGGAGGACAAATATAATAGGGAAACCAAATTAGAAAAAAATATTTTTTTTTTAAATCACATTAAAAAAAAACCCCAACATACTTAGCCACCAGTTCACATATGTACCAAAAATAAGTCTGGACATTGCAAACATGACAACTTATCAGTCAAGATACAGAAATGTAAAAGACAGATATTAGCACATGCTTTAAAAAATGAAAGCTCCAGTTGAGATGTTGATACCTCTATCTTGAAGAAAAGCATCAGACTTCTACAGTAAAATTCCACATTTAACACACCTTTCTTTGATTTCAAGGGTGAAACTTTGTAGAATTATTTTGTGCATGAATCTGCTCTGCTTTTACTCCTGGATAGGTGAAGTTTTTTGTTTTAGTTAACACAGGTAACAAACATTTTGTTCAGATAACTATCTGGCAGAGAACTGACAGCACAGTTAATCAGTGCCTTCACTTCAGCTTTATGCCCTTACTTTTCAAGTGCAAGGAACACACACTGGCTTCCAAAGGTTGCTCGTGGCCTCAGCACCACTGGGACTGCAGCAATGAGCTCCTGCTCTGGACTCCTGCCCCCTCTGGTCTGGCAGAGGAGATCAGTTTCAGTGGGCTGCTTTCAAAGCTAAGGAGTTCCCTCTTCGGAGTAGGAGGCAGCCATTTAAACTTTTAAAACGAATCCTGTCCACAGCAGCTCAGTCTAGCCCAAAATATACACGTTCTGCCACATAATCTGTCAGCCCTCATGCAAAATCTTGCACAATATTTACACTATAACTGCTATGGTTAGAAAATAAGGAATAGAATAAGAAAGAAATACAAAGACTGAGAAGCTCTGTTACTGGGGACCTCGTCCACTTTTTGGTTCTGCTTTTGCCTTAAAAAAAAAATCCTAAAATGCAACAGAATTGTGCCACTGTGCTGTGACTTTAAACACTAACAAAAGTAGAAAGGGTAGAAGCTATTACCTTTGAAGAGGGATTTACTTTTATAGGTATATGTGTGTGTTTTTAACTAGAAATAAGATGTCTCCACTCATCTTACTCCAATCCATGCTGTGCCAACTTAAACCCTGCCAATGCATCTGAATGTCTAAACAAGGCTCTGCCCCTCCCCAGACATCCACCATTCACATTAAATAAAACACATAACAATGGAGGATAAATAGACCTGAAAAAAGCTTATTTCCAAATGTAAACATCTAACCTGAGGATAGCTATTTTCATGCAAATCTGAATTCTTCTTGCTCATATACATAGACCAAGAATTATCTGTTCACTTAACACTCTAAGCTTCTCTTATGCGATTAACAGGGAGGAGTAAATTAAAGGAAAATGGAATGGAAATCCCCCAAAGCAATGAACGAGGGTTCTCTTCCTCCCCTTCTCCCAAACTAGCAAAAGACCTTGAAAACAAACATGCACTCCAGGCAATAAGGAGGGAAGAAAATAGGTTGGAATTCCAAATGCATCTTGCACAGAAAAAAACAGGTCAGCCTTCTAAATAATGGGAGCATTCTGCTATGAATAGCAGTTCTGAAGACTGATCTGCTCTTTGTCCCTTTTGGAGCACATTTGGAAAATGTCTTCGATTCAGTCTGCCTCCAAACACTACCTTTTGCACCTCTGAAACACCTTCCCACACCAACTGTTCAGCATGTGGCCACCATTGAACTTCAGCTGTATAGCCACTGCTGTATGTCACTACTGGTTCAAAAGCTGAGTTTCTAGTTTGGAAATAGGAAATACCAAATGTCACCTAAACTTTTATTTTTAATCTGAAAAAAAAAAAAAAAGTTGTTAAAATTTAGTATGAAACCAATTTAAAAAGTGTAAAGAAAAAAACAGACAAACATTGCTAAACTGTGAAAATAGTATGTTTTTTGGTTTTACCATGAATAGCAGTTTCCATGAAAGGCTGCAGAGAGCTACCAGAATTGCCTGTGGTGGCAATAGCTACATCTAAACCAGGAAGAGAAACCTAGAAGCCCAATGGAGTCATGGAGCCGTTACATGCTCTCAGAAATACTGGACAGGCTGTAATAAACCCTTCTCCCTCTATCTACAAAAGATGAACAAACACACAACATCTCAGCTGAAATTTCAAGCTCACTGAGCTTATGTTTGCCTTTTATGCACAATGAAGTAATTATATTTTACCTTTTTTATCTGAAATGGAAATTTCTCCCTACTGGTGGGTCCAACCAAATAAGCTACTCCAATCTTTGCACAAGGCAGCACAACTGTTTTTATTAATTCATAGAGGCAAGGCCAGGTGAATTAACTAGTAATTTAAGTCCTAGGCCTTTTTTTAAAATTTCTTTTCTTCTTTTCATTGTTCATATGTATGTCCTGGATTAAGTCAAGACTAGAAATTAGCAATGGTATGTATATAAAAGATCTGAATCACACTAACACAAGGATTAAACAAGTTACTGCAATTTAAACCAGAAAATCACCTAGAACTTAGGAGAATTAAACACTGGTCAGAACATCATGAACTGGTGTACTCTTAACACATCCTGCACTGTCCAGTCATAAAACAATAGCAATAAAACATATGGAAATAGCTGGCAGTTGCAACACCACAGAATGAACTTTTATATGAAAGCCAAGTGCTAGTGTGAAGACACCAGCTCCAGAGACCTTGCTGAACTGTTATCTGGTCATCATTTTTCATAGGAAATATTTATAAATATATTTTGTCTTTACATTAAATAAACAAGAGAATGAGTAAAACAGAAGGAATAAAAAAAGAAACAAATTACCAGTATATTGACTTATGCCATATGAGCCACTGCTTTACAATAATGTGTCTTTACAGAATTGTCCTGTTTTGTGATGCCAGGAAGAAGATATATTTGGAAAAACACCAATGATTTATGTTCCTGGTTAAAAACAAACAACAAAAAAGTCCCCGAACACTGCAAGGCTGTGATCTGGTGTAAATACATTACTCAATTAGCATGACTGCTTCTGTGGACTTCTATCATAGAATAGTTTGGGTTGGAAGGAACCTTTAAAGATCATCTAGTCCAACCTCCCTGAAATGAGCAGGTGAATAGTCAACTAGGTCATGTTGCTCAGAACCCTGTCCAAGCTGACCTTGAATGTTTTCAGGGATGGGACATCTACCTCCTCTCTGAGCAACCTGCGTCAGTGTTTCACCACCCTCACTGTAAAAAAATTCTTCCTTATATCTAATTTAAATATCCCCTCATAGTTTAAAACAATCATTCCTTGTCCTATTCCACCAGGCCATGCTAAAAATACCATCCCCGATATGCCCAATAAGTATTGAAAGGCTGCAGTAAGGTGTCCTTGCAGCCTTCTCCAGACTAAACAACAACTCCTCAGCCTGTCCCAGTAGTAGAGGTATACCCTCCCTCTGATCACTTTTGTGACCTTTCTCTTGACCTGCTGTAACAGGTCCATCAAAGGACTCTCTCAAAAATCCTTTTTTCCAAAATCTACATTACTCATTCATTGCCTGGGAAGATCATGTAGCAGATTCTCCTAAGGGGTCTAACAGGACAAATAGAAGGGAGTGGGCTGATGAAAGACAGCCAACATGGCTTCATCAAGGGCAGGTCCTACCTGACGAATACAATGGCTTTCTACGATAAGGTGACTACATCCATGGACAAAGGACAACCTGTAGATGTGATCTATCTGGACTTCTGCAAGACTTTTGACACAGTCCCCCACAACAACCTACTCACCAAGTTGGAGAGATATGCATTTGATGGGTGGACTGTACAGTGGATAAGGAATTGGCTGGATGGTTGCATTCAGAGGGTGGTGGTCAATGGCTTAATGTCCAGATGAAGAACAGTGACAAGTGGTGTCCCTCGGGGGTCTGTACTGGAACCTGTATTATTTAATATCTTCATTAATGATATTGACAATGGGATTGAGAGCACTATCAGCAAGTTTGCAGATGACACCAAGCTGAGTGGTGCTGTTGAAAGGCTGGAGGGATGGGATGTCATCCAAAGGGA
>JAOEGS010015230.1:63567-89983 GCA_025447755.1 Corythornis vintsioides
AGAGGTGATTCAAATTAAAATAAGAAAAAAAAAAAAAAAACCCAACCAACTAAAATAAAACACACACACACAAAAAACCAATCAAACCCAAAAACAACAAAACCAACCAAAAAAGCCACACCCAAATCAAACCAAAAACTAAAAACCAAAAGCAAAACAAATAAAAGGCAGCATAAGTGCAATAGTAGAAAACTATGTCAAACCCTTTGGATTTTATTGTTCTTGCCACCAAGTGGAAGATGTTCCAGGCTGCAATATCCTGGGGCTAGCAAGCACAAGAGTAGACCAGAAGAAATTAAGGAAAGTGCAGCTTCCATTCTCACTTTAGGCATATCTTTCATGACCACAAAGGAGATAACCAATGACTATGGCATAGGAAGATCAGTAACAGGTATTTTTAAGAGGAGCCTAAGTGCTAGAGAAAGATTGCCCCAAGGCCTGGGACAAACAAACAGTTTAAAGCAGAATACAAACTAATCATGTTTTACAGCAGAAATAAATGTTTGTACACAAGTATGAAACTAGAAGAAAACCAAAAGGAAATTGAAAAACTCATAAAAGTTGCATTATAGATTAAGGGTTACACAGACAACAAGGCACCTGTGTGCAATTAAAGAAAATAACTAATAGCTACAGAAAGCAGCTATAAAAGATTGTAGCTAGATAAAACAGCAGAATCAGCAAAACAAAATAAAAAGGGCAAGCAGAAATAAGGATTAAAAGGAAGAAAGGACATTTTTATTTTTCTTTTACCCTATAAGATCTTTAAGCACAATGCTACCTTCCTATGTGTTTCTAACACCTAGAAGCACAGGCTTTCAGACACTACAGAAATAAAATACTTCAAGAGAATCCCAATGTAGCATGTGGGAGATGGTGCAATATCAGAACAAAGAAGGTACTGAAAGGCTAATATATTTAAGGTATCTTGTATTTTGGTTTTGGTCATGGAGGGGTGATTTTCCTCTGACTCTCTTTTAAAAGAATATGATCTACATTACTAGATGAGCAGCTTTGGCATTGGGCAACATGAGACCTCCCTCTGAGATGTTTATCCCTCTCTCTGTTTTACTGAGCCAATCCAATATGACCACAGGGAAATCTAAGTTTCCTAAAAGAAAGGCTGTGAATGACATCAAACAGCATACTTCACTGCTAAACTTGAAAGCAGCTATTTTTAAATTATGTATAAGCTTTATTCTAATATTAGAATCTTGGAAAGAGCTTTTCTTTTTTACTATTAATGAGTGGCCATGGATAACATTTTGCATTTACCAGATTTGAAAGTCTCAAAATATTAAGAAGTTTCTTAAATTAATACTGTACCTCACATTTTAAGCAGTCTCTCATCTGCACAAGCCATATGTAAATAACATCTTCCAAACACAGATGCTCTTTGTCCTTTTTGGTTTTTTTAAAATTCCATTCTAGGCTATGATAAGAGAATCAATTTTTTTTTAGTTTTTAAGAAAGATAAAATTAAGTCTACTTTGTTCCTTGTACTTTTCCATTTTTCATCGTTTGCTTTTGAAATGGTCTGCCATTTCGCATGTTTCTAAAACATGCTGGAGCAAGATTCACATGTCAATAGCTGCATTAAAATATCACAATGATTAAATAACACTGGAAGTTCTGGCCTAAAAGGAACTATTGGAGCTTCATGACCACTACAGAATAACTGAGATCAGTACAGCAGTAAAATTAGATTTTGTGAACCAACAAGATAAACATCATGGCACTTACAGAATAAAAGGATTATATGAACCCAGATGAACTTTCTCCAATGATGAGAACTAAAAACACAAGGATATTTCATAATTGCCACCTCAATATTGTATGCCAAATAAGAGTAAGTCTTCCACCATAGTCAGGAAAGTTATATCTGACACTTCGGCTTTAACTCAAGCCATCAAAAAAAAGAAAGAAAGAAAGAAAGAAAAAAGTTAAAATGATTAATTTTTTTCTGAAAAACTGAAGAGTGAGGTAGACGATCTGCAAGCTGTGCCATCAGACACCTAAATAGTTTGCCGCAATCCTGGACAGACAAGAGAACACACTGGGCAACACAGGATGCTGTAAGCAATACAAACAGGGTTTCAGCAGATGGCACTCCTCCCACCAGGCAACCCCTTTGGCTTTAGAGCACTCAGCTACAACAGCCACAACCAAATTCTCAATTACTTAGATCATTATATGTTTTAGGGCATTTATAGGGGTAAATATACTGGACAATTTTATTCATTCTTCTACTCTTCTTATAGCTCCACAGAGTACACATCTCTTATTTCCTTTATTGGAAATTGGCATGGCTCCATTTTAGGAGTAAAGTGATTTCAAATGAATTTATAAATCTTGTAGTCATATAATCTTCAGTATTTTTTCAGTCCAATGTATTTCAGTGTTGTTGAAAAGTACCTGCTAATTTTCATTTGTTCTTAGAGAAGCAAAAATAATAAATAGAACATACAAGAAAATTGGCAAGCCTAAGATGCTCTGTCTAGAACAGCTGAAGAGAGATTCTGAAATAGTTGGAGCTCTCTGAAACACCACCAAGTCATCTTGGATTCAGTGAACAGGAGATTTGGAAAGCTGTGCTCAATGAAGATCCAAAAAGTTTCATAATTATCTGATCACATCAGTACCAAGAGAGATGCACACTTATGAAAAGCATCTAAGCAATGTGGGTCCTTATCTTAACCATAAGATTGCTTAGACCCTTTTAGCTGAGCAGACACCCAAAAAATAAACCAGTCTTCTCCCTTGGAAAGCTGTACACTTTGCTGACTCATTTCACAGTCAGGTGACGAGGATGTAATAAACCACAAGATGCTGCCATGAACCATAAAATCTTTATTAAGTGAGAAGTACTGCCCTAACAGTTAATGGACCATGAAGAAATATCGAGAAGGTCATGGGTGAGCTCAGCTTTCTCCTTAAGTGGAAGACAGAGTTCACTAAGGCTTCATGTGTCTTTGCTCTTTTTCTTCTGTAGGAGTTCACCCTGAAATCAAGAAGATGACAGATGCATGGATGACATGAAGCAGCTGCAGTGGATCCAGTAGACACATTGCTGTGGGCGTGAACAAGGCCAGCATGGGGCTGAAACTGAGACTATCCATAGCTCATTTTACATTGGTGGCCAGAGGAGTTTGATCATTGCTTAGTATGGTTAGTGCTGAATGGTGTTCCCCTTTGCACTGCCAGGAATCACAATGCAATGCTGCTGATACCCACAGAACTCTGCATATTTGAAAAGTGCAGTGCCATTCTGGGCCAGAAATGCATATTCACCCCAAAAGCAGAGCATTTGGACTTATCTGCATCAAAAGGGAGCTAAGAAGACTTGATCAGGTTATTGATGAAAGATAAGATTGACAACCAAAGCTATTAACAGAATTTGCCATAGGTTTTGTTGTTTGGGTTTTTTTCCCAGCAAGGTCAAGACTAAATGATAAAACAGCAACAATAGTAGGATATCTTCATGGTTTCTCTATATGAGAGAGAGTTCTTCAGCAGAATGTTATCCTCCAGGCAGCTGAGAGGAAGTGTGATTGTATTAGACTCACTCCACCTGCACTGAATGTGAGGGAAAGCAAAGCATGAACACACTTTCCAATTCCAAAAAATTGGTTGGTCTCAAGAGCGACAACACTGCACACTGGTGGTTTAAATGGACTTGCAGACTATCACTTCAAGAAGAACACAGCTGGGACCAAAGGATATAAAGGATCCTGTATTATACTCAAGGTAGGTATACTTAGCTAATGACCAAAATAATTAAAAAGATGAAGTCTAACAGAGGAGAGAAGGTTCAACAAGTGAGAGCCCAGCGGCTAAATTAAAACAGGCTGACTAAAGCCCATCTGTAAACAGGATACATTCAACATGTGAAAGAGATTCATCCTCAAGAATCCAGAGGGAAGAGCAGTTGTATTTTGCAATAGAAGCTATGGTCTGTGTAATCTTGTAGTCACATGACTGTGTCATACAGTATAGTCACAACTAAGCAGCTGCTCAGTCTCTTTCTTCTCTGCTTAGACCATGGCTGAGTTTGCACCAGTAGGGCAATAACTTCAGAAGAAAAAGAGAGAGTTACAAGTTATAGTTTAGTGGGATTCTGACCTCTTCTACATGTGACTCCAGATAAGGTTTTTTGATCCTCTGGCAAGCAGGCACGAGTAATCATAATGGAGTTGCAGGGTGATGGGATCAAAACGAACAGTGGAATAGATAAAACCATCATGTGAAAGTTTGGTGGTCTCCTCCTGGTTTCTTTACAGGAAGAGCAGGAGACAGGCCTGGACAAAGATGACAAGGAATTTTACTGAGTAGGGATGAAGACACTGTATGCAATACACGCATTATCAGCAAATAAAATGCAACAAATTTAAGAACATATTTCTGAGAAATCTGAAGTTTTACCTCTTCAACTACTTTTCCTCAAAATGACAGTTAAACAGAAATTACTTTTGCTTTCCTAACATTCAAAGACTAGACAGTTTAAACAAACCTCATCTTTGGTAAAAACACTTTTTCAAAATCTGTGGGTAGAGGAAATCACAAATTTTATGTAGTTAATAATGATAGTGAAACACCACAAGCACTTCAATGTGTGAACAGGGCATAAAGAAAACTATCTATCAGTGGAAGAGTGGAAGATAGCATCAGCTTCTCTTGAAACAATATTACATATCCCCAGCCAGCAGATTTCTAAGCACAGGAGAACAGCTTTTTTTGTACACCACCACCCTTCCTGGAAATTTAAGACACATCCATAAGGTATTTTAAAAGCCCAGAGATAAATTCCCACTACCAAGTTTTTAACATTTACACAGCAGCAAGTTAGATCAGAATACAAAAAAAAAAAAAAAAAAAAGTCTGAACAGTTATGAGGAAGAATTGCAGTTTACTGAGTTTACTGTACAAGTACTGTTAATATTACTATTATATATACATATTGTTTTTGGAGTTTTTTTCTCCAACAGTGCAATTAAATGCATCATGGCAAATGCACACATTCATAAAGAATCTCTTATTTGTACTTGATAATGAAAACTTAGGGAGTCTGTATAGACCCTCAATAAAACGAAAAAGGTCTTATTTCCAAGTCTTGTTATATGGGTCATGAATAATATTAGAAAGGATTGCTGTAACTCAAAATTGGACAACAACAAACAAGGGAGCTACAGAAGAAGAATAACAAACACAATAGACCAAAAGAGAGAAACATACATCCAAGGCACTATGTCACTGTCCTACTTCATTTATAAAAGAGTTTGCTAGTAATGAGCATTAATTTAGTTTACATTTTTCAATGGTATGACATTATTCTAGACATCTTCAGTCAAAACAGAGTAGTGGTACATTAGCTTACTTTTGTTAGTTTTACATGCAATATAATTCTAAAATTAGCTAAAAAGCAAAACCATTTAAGAAAGATATGAAACTCAAATAGGAAAATCTGTTTTAATACCATGATTTACCCCCAAAGTGAAAAACCCACAAAAATAGGTCCATTATCATCTTGACTCTGTGAATGCTTAATGTGAAAAAATGTGATAATTAATGTTTCTATACTCTTATGCTTAAGGAGTCATTACAATCAGCCTTTGTTTGCTACAGAGTTGGCAACACAGACCTGCTGCATTTGAGAAGGGAATGTTTTAGGGTCATTTAACATTATATCACTCTTGGTGATCCAAGAGCTGCTATAATTCTGCCAAAGAGTATAGAGGGTTTCCCAGTCAAGTTTCATCCTGATTTTGATTATTGTTTATCTCTAGTCCATGTCTGAATAGTTGTAGTAAAATAGAGGAAGTTTTACTCCTGAATTTGAGGTCAGCTTGTAATGAACCATGGTTTCAATCGCATGAACAGCTGCTTCTTTTATAAGCAAAAAGGGTTCACTTACAGTTCAGGGTAACACAGTAATAATTTAAGGAACAAGGAAACTTCTATTCATTTCTTTATTTTTTTATATGTTTTTGAAACATTTTGACATCTGAGTGCCTATAGTGGACTTGTCTGAATAGAAAGCAATATTGACACTTTTCTGCTTTACCAAAAAAAAAAAAAAATTAACAAAATGAATTTTTAAACCAGAAATACAGTTGACCTATCAATCATCACATAAAAGCCTTTTTCACTGAGAACTTCATTTTTCATAGCAAGAAAAAATATTATTGCACTTCTAAAACTTTGTAACTCAAGTTAAAAGGGACATAGTAAATCAGGCATGCTTTCTTAAAACAGAACCAAAAATATCTGGATATTACAACAAAACAAAATGAGAAAACACCCATGACATTACTAAAGTTAGTGGGACATAAAATTTCTCACAATTAACCAAGAGATAAAAAGGGTGGGTGGGTTTTCTTTCCCCCCATCTATTGCAAATCTTCTTCTGCTTGAGCAGGAATAATTCCTACAAATTACAGAACTAAATAAAAGAAGATTGAGAAATTTTACATTTGTTCTCTTTTACTCATTTGTGCAACTAAGATATGTTAAAGTACTTTTAAGTTGAATGGTTTTAAGAGGTGATTTTAACAGCCTCTTGGCATTTGTCATCTCAAACATATTACAGCTTCCTATTTTTGCCAAAATCCATATTGATGCTTTTTGGTTAATCACCCCGTTAGCTTTTGGCAGTGCATAAGTCACTGGACTAGAAGACATGAGACCTAGGCTGTATTCCTGGCACAGCCATTAACCTGTCATATGATCCTAGGTAAAACTTTGTGGGTTAGATTTACTCATAGTGATTCTTAATCACCCAAGTAACACCCATGGCAGCCCACTGAGGCTCATACTCAAACAATTTCACATTTTCACATTGACTGTTCTAGTATTAAGGGCTCTTCAATCAGTCCTGGAACTTCTATGAGCTCAGTTTCATTATCTGTACATGCAAAGGATTCCCATTCTCAAGAAATCCTTTAAGATAAGACTGCCATATTTTTGTCTTTATTTATGTCCCAATAAAGGTCTTATGCACTTCAGTAGATATGAGTGTTTCCCTCTTGAGCAAGAGGCAAACTGATATGTTGCTCATGATCATGGGTTAGGGCACGGAGCTGGACGTTTTTGCATTTCTTCTCCAGAAATAAATGCATATCCCTGTTTCCCACTGCACATCCTTCCTTGAACTTAGCAAGATGTTATTCCAGATACTCAGGAACTGGAATACAGTAGTAACTCAATTTTTAAGCCTAAAGTTTAGACAGTTTTCTGAACACTTCCTTTATCTGTGTTTTTTCCTTCCCTGACACTTTCAAATATTTAGTTCTTTCAAGAACAAAAACTCAAAACAAGCTAACAAAAAGTACCTTTGATCATGATCACAGTGCAACTCAGGAATAAACATGAATCCAAAAGTATCACAGAAGCTAAGATAATTTTGTAATGGAATTCCTTCATAAGCTTACGGATACCTCAACTCAAATCAGTGCCACTCACTGGATTAAAGCAGTCTGAGCTGTGCTGAAACCATTGCAGGGTCAGCACAGACTGGGTAAGGGAACATACCCACTGTCGTGTCTGAAAGACTCAACACCTGCCTGGTTTCTTCTTCTCACTTTTAAGGCAGGATTTTTCTGCTCCCTGGGCTCTGCCTGTGCCTAAATCACCCCCACTCTTATAACCTACTGTCAAAACAGCCTTCTTGCCTTCAGTCTACTACAAATGATTCACCAGGATCCCCCGTATCCCAATAATGGTTTTGTTCTTATTGGGAAGTGCAGCACTGATTATAGGAAACACTAACTGGTTATAGGCAATTAAAAAGGCACAAAAAAATAGAGTACTGTTGTCAATTATGCTTCTATCTAGCATTCAGATCCACTCCAGAGGTCACTGATGACAAGGATGATGCTGCAAGCCATCAGCCAGTACCACTTGATGCTTCAGATGTCCGAAGTTAGGAATGCATTTGAGATGATAATTACTGTGCAATACTTAAGATCACCCAGCACGTACCAGAGACATTCCTATAACAACTCAGAAAATGCATTACTGGACCAGCCTAAGATTAAACCACTACCCACACTCATAATTGTCTTGAGAACTTTTACCAGTTCTCCTTCCTAACCTTTCCAGAAGACTTTACCCTCACTGATACTGCCACTGTGACTTCTCCAAACTATTCCATACTCGTGCAACTCTGTTCAGTGGACCTGCTCCTTATTTACAGCCCCTGAAAAGATGATGAGAACCTAGTTCACAGGTTACTAAAGGTTCGCTAAAATTCAATTGTGCTGGATTTGTTTTGTTTGTAATATATTTTTTAGCAAAGCAATTCCAAATCCAAGTGTCTGAGAGTTTTATTTTACCTAGGAGACTAAGATAGAACAACCTCCAGCTCACCAGAAGGAGGATTGTCATGGAAGTGTAAAACATAAACTCAGTTCTAAATGGGTCAATGTCCTGAACTTAGAGGCAAACACTTTCTTTACCTCTTGATAAATACTCAGCTGTTCACAGAATAATGGAGAAGATGGAGAGAGTATCCCAGGAGGAAAGGAATGAGAGCATCAAACATACAAAGGATACATGACTATGAGGCTGTTCCTTTAGTCCTCTCCCATGATTGAGCTGTTACTTTTCTGATAACTCAAGCAGGCTCTTGGCTCCTTTCTGAAGTAGGGATGAGCCAATTCAGCATTTTGTGTGACCTAATTCAGAAAATACGCAGCTATTCCATTACAACGTACACTGGTCTGCAAAGTTATTTTATTCATCCCTATATATCTTTAAGGCTCTGGAACACTTGGAAAGTTGTGTTTCTGAAATTTGCTGCTCTCCACGTCCTCTTTCCTCCTTAACACTTGCTGTAATTCACTTTACTACATGAAAAATTAACTGATTGGTCAGTGCACACTAATCTCAGATTCCTTGTTGGATTTGTAATTTTTAAAATGTCACAGAACAGGGCACACTTTCTGCCATACATTCAATAGCACAACACACTATGAAGAATAAATAGCATAATAAATCCAGTATCTCCAGTTCTCCTATCCTAGCAGCAATTCTCAGAGCACACACTTGTGGCTGCTGGATTAATGCAAGTTCCACATTTAAAACCTTTTCTGTGCCTTCATTTGCAATGGAAAAAAAAGCCTTATGAAATCTTGATGTTTCGCATAACTTTGCACCTCATCATGCCTAGTTAGACTTGTTTACATTATTCTTCCTAGACCCTAATTTTTTCTGGTTTTGATGCATCCTAAAGTAAGGATGACTTTCTGAAATAGAAAATTTAGGTTTAGGATTCTTGCTTTGAGCTTAATCAATATTTGCTTGTGCATATTTACCCTGCTCAAACTATAAGGCATACAAATAATCTTTAAAAGCAAATAACAATTAATGTAACAAAAGTTTTTAATATATTACTTACCAAAAGAAATTAAGAATTCAGATGTTTTGTCAGCCTTGAACACAAATTTATTTGGTATTGTCTTAGTACAATATAGATATTTTTTTCTGAACCCAAAAGGTTCTCACAGGTTCTCTAGTCATTCAAAGTTCTTGTTTCAAAAAAAATGAATGCTCTGGCAGAAACAAAAGTCCAGAGCAAATACACTACTTTTCTTAAAGCCTTCTCACATACTGCAATGAAGAGACTATTTATATAAAATTATAATTTAATGGATTATTGAAATGTATTAAATGCTAATTTTAAGGTCATACATCAGCCTCTTTGTATACAAATAGGCCTCCCAAATATATATTAATATATAAAAACTGCGAATAAAATTTAAACAAAATATTGTAACAGTGTACACTTGATATCAGTATATGAGCAATGCTACAGATGATGGTGTTTTTCTGAAAGATGCCACATAAAATATTGTCCCATACTATGCAAAACTCTACAGACTTGATGAAAAGAGCTCTTGAATTTTTTTCCTTGAAGATCTCTCCCTGCCTTTAGTAGCACAACATAAGAACCAAATGCCAGCTTCTAGGCAAGCATGTGCATTAAATTAGCCTTTTTTTTTGCCATGAAGACTGATGCATAACTTGGCCTTATAATTACAGACTAGAACTTTGTGAGGGAGACAGAGAAGGAGGAGCTGGAGGAGGGGAAGGCTACTCTGATCTTATTGGTCCTTCACAATTCTCACCAAATAATGTTCCTTGAGTGCAATTCTGGTTTCGCACTGTTCCTTTTCATTTCAAAGGCAAACAGAAAGGAGAAAAAAAACCCAAAACCAACAGTAAGAAATTAACAGGAAATTACCAAGTTCAGAAATGTTCTGATTTACATTTTGGGACTCTCTCTAAGTGCATTCATCTGCTCCAAGGTTCAAATTAACTCCTGGGTTTGATGAAGAGGGCCATTATTTGGAATTAAGCACTTAAAAAGTTTGCAACCTTTACAGAAGAAAGCTCCAAAAGTAAGCTTTTCCTCGGTTATACAGCAACCTGTATACAAACACACATGCCATGTTTTTGAGCTTCTGCTAGCTGAAGACAATTACACACAATTTATCAGATCAATAGAACTACAACAATCATCCCTGATCAAATAACTCTTCAGGAAATTAGACTTATAATCAGCAAGCATTAACAAACTATTAATAAAACTTTAAATGTGAAGGGAACCACTCTACTTTTGTGTGCTCTACAAAGCCGTCCACCCCAAAAGAAGTCATTTATAAACAGTTATAAACTGAACAAGATGGAAGTAAGCACTAACTAAAGTTGTTATTGGTATAGACCTACTTTGTAGTGTGGCACAGAGCAACTCCCATTTTTAAGGTTTCTAAATTAAATGAGAGAAAATTGCATCTCTAGTTCTACTTTCATTACCATTTATTTTTCATATTAATAGTACTTTGGTTTAGCATTCCTCAATGTCTGTTTTTGCTAAGATAGTGCTGAGGTAGCTATCTGTTATTTTGGGGATGCAGTTTACAATTAGGGATAAGGAATCATGCAAGGGGACAAAGCAAGTAAGACTCAACAGAATGCAAGCTGATGAAAAAAGCTGAATACTGTTGGTGGGTTAGCATTATGAATTGACAGAAGGGTATTACAAGTAACTTGAATAAAAGACATAAGAGAAATTTCAGGTTCCAAAATGGTGCAAAGGGACACTATCCTATGAACTCTAACAATAGAATTCAGATATCCATTGTATTCTGCTCTTGGGGCACAAAGCATGTGATAAGGTGTAAAGCAGAAGATGCACGTATCTGACAGAGCCGGGATGGTTTTTTAAACTAACCATAGTCCCTCAAACAATAGTTAGACACCAAATACAATCACAAAGGAAAACTAGCAATGATAAAATGTTCTCTGTGCATGAGTGTCAAGCAAAGTACTACCTTATCATGCTAAATCCAGATTCTTTAGGACTTTAAAGATAATTAACATCATACACCCACATAGGAACATATTTTCAGCACTTACAAAAGTGAGGAATTGAAGTAGGTGCTAGTCTCAAACCTAAAGCAATGAGTGAAAAAAATAACTATTGTGCAGAGGGTTTGCTTTCTTTGCTTTTTGACATTGGATGTTTCCATCCTGGTTACAACAAGCAAATCAACTATCATTTGTGTTAAATCAAGGAAATAGAAGCTTACTGAATTTCTAAGTTGAACTCCATAGGAGAGTTAACATGAATTACACCAGCTTAGATTCTGGTACCTTCGTTTACACTGATTAGTACTATTAAAAACCACTTTAAAAACAAGGAAACAAAGAAGACATGAGCAATAAAACTTTTGAGTATCATAGAGGTCAGCTTTCTCACTGGACCAATGTGAGCATGCAGCACACTCTTGCCTCAGAATAAATATTTTTCAGTCAGATGACATTTCATGTATGTGCCTCCACCAAAGAGGAGATTCATTTACTCAGATAAGACCACAGAATTTGTATGTATGCATGTGTGTATACACAAAATGGAACATGTCTCAACCATGGAAATCCCATCTGACTGTAAAGGTTTATGAATGAAATTCAAAGGGTCCACAGAATGCTACCAATGACAAGTTATTCGATAAACAGGGAAATAAAAAAAAAAATAAAATAAAAAAATAGAACCTGTAGCTGGAAAATAAAAGTCTATGAGAAATACTGGTATTGCCATACTTTGCCCCCCCCTTAACCTGCATAATCTCATAAAACTGTAAACTACAAGCAGAAGACACTTTTATTTCTGTGGATACACTTAGGTTATCCAGACCCAGCTTTCTGCCAACATACTTCAGCAACTATTTTGTAAATTCAGGTATTGTCCCGTTGCTCTGATCTGTTTTAGAAATACAAAATTACTAAACCAGGGCTCAGCTACAAATTTCTTTAGGGTTGTCAAGTTACATAAGGAGGAATAAAGACACCTGATGTAACTAAATACTAGCTGAAATACATGGCAAGCTTCTTCATTTAAACAGGTCAAATCCTATGGTCAGCACTCAGAAAAATTCAGAGTGAAGTTAATGGGATTTTTCCCTAAACAATTATAGCAAATTGGTCTCTGTGACAACGAATAAAATAATAATCCTGTAATTTGAAAGAAATTAAGCAGATTAGGACAATCAGGAAATGCTTTTAAATTTCCATCTTCATATATGACTGATTGCAGTCATATGGAAGATGACTGGTTTTTAAGGCATTTTCTCAAAGTTACAGCAAAACATGACAACATTCATCCCGTTTCAGTCAGTAGTCACACTGTTTTATTATCCATTATTTACTGGATCACAATGATAATATATTTCTTTTGACCCTCAAACCTTAAAAAAATACCAGACTGTTAAAATACTTACAGTAAAAGCATCCATCTAATCTTTCTACTCGAGAAAAACAGTATGCTCTATCAGGAATGAAAAACTGGTTTCAGTAAGACTCACTTGACATAGGAATGAACCCACTGAGTATGGAAGGTAAAGACAAAGGGTGTTAAAATAGGAGTGAAATGTTGCAAGGAGCATTTCCCCTTAATGAATTACTGGGAGATTTGTAGCAGGCCAGCCAGGGTAAGTCTTTCAGCATGTGTATCCAGAAGTGTCATGGACTTGCTGCACTATATCGTTGCTGCCCTTTCCATGAACTGGGCAGTTTCCTTTCACCAGTTTATTTTCACTTCTATTCTGGCAGCTGTCTACAGCAGTAGGCATTTATCTTAAATAATTTGCTACTTGTTGAAGAATTCATTGTTGGGGGGGGGGGGTTTTGGGCTGGGGGAAAGGGAAGAGCCAGTCTTGGTGCACCATGTCATAACCGATTAAAAAGAAAATTCAAGAAAAATAAAACAGATTTCCCACAGATTTTTCTCCCACTTCAGAGATCTTGTATATAGAGGTACTTTACCCCTCCTCCAAGAAAAACACCACCAGAACTTGCTGAATTTAACTTTCCAATTACTGTAAGTAGCAAAATTTGTGGAAGCTGTTTGCTTAAATCTGCCACTGGATTTTCCTTACCGAAAAATTCTTAGTGATGACTGCAGTATAAAATAAACCTCCTACTTAAAAAAAATATAATAAAATATAATAGGGCTTTTTCTTTTGTTTTCACACTACTAACCTCTTCTAATAATGAGGCAGAGCCTTTGAAGCAAAATACCTATTCCTCTGTTCATGACTAACATCAAGAGCAGAGTTTCTGCAATAAAAGCATAGGACAATGGAAATACAAAAAGTAAGATCAACACTTAATGGAAAATTTGCTGAAATGTACTTTACCTTAATTTGTGTCACGAGCAAAATTATAATTTGCCCAGTTTGTACTGTGGAAGAATGAAGAAATGTCAATGTGAAGTGCCATGGGCAATTTAAAGGGCTGTTCCAAGCAGGAAAAAAAAAAAAAAAAAAAAAAAAAGGAAAAAGTAAACCTTTCCATTCTCCTTACTGGCTACAGGCTGGGAAAGTACATTGCAAAATAATCCTTACAAAGTGTTTGCTAATTTTTATTAAATGGGAGTAAAAGCACATGGGAAAGAGTGAAAGTAAAATTACATTTTTGTGTTGCACATATGAAACCCTGGGGAGCTACTGGTATTCCAAGCATTGTTTTTTACAAACTATTTGATGAAATACCAGTAGCTGTTAAACTTTAATGCTTTTCTAGGCTTTATACAAATTCTGTGAAGTCAGAAGTTCACTGCAGCAGGTGAAAAACCAGGCAAGCTTCCCTAGCCCTCATTTTCTCTCATTTGAATGCAACAGTTTACACTGCAAGTTTGCATACTGTAGCCCCACAATAATGTAAGCAGAACTGTAATTTGCTTTTTAGAGCAGTTCATCTTTCCAGACTGAGCTAGCACCAAAACCAACCATTTTGCAGCTGTAGAGTTTAAAAAAAATAAAATCCATTGCTTATATAACACATTCATTACAATTACAAAATGCACACTGTCCCTGTTCCACTAGATCAGAAAAGTTTCAAAAGTAGAAAGAAAAACAACAGACAATGCTGGAAAACAAAATATTTTCTTTTGACCATAAAGTCTGAGTAATAACTAACTGGCATTCTCCAAATGGAGATTAACAATGTTGAACCAGATGTTCTCTATTTCACAAGTGTCTGTCTCAAACATACCCAAGACAGATATCCTTTGGAAAATCTTATATCCAGAGTTCAAATTCAAGCTTAAACAAAACAAAAAACAAAGAGAACCAACACCTGTGTGTGTGTGTGTCCAACCTCCAGAGCATGCAACACTTCCTCATTATTTATATACTAGTATAAACTTACAAACAAAACTAGTTTTAAAAGTTGTGAGCACATGATTATGTGAAATCTGTTAGAGAGCTATAATCAGAATCTCAACTGTAATGCCCTGGTTCTCCTAACATTTCAGAAAAAAAAATTAAAAAATCTACTTCTGCTTTGTGAGTCAGTCTCCTTGAAGTTGTCCAATACTGAACCACTAGCCTTGACTCCTGTTAAAATCAAAACCAGACAGATTTCCTCCAGTTCTTGTCTGTCAGGAGTTGGTTGAAATTTTCATGAGAATATGAATTTCCATGCGGATTGAATTTCAAAGAGCAGACATCTTATAAGAATTGCTAACCTTGAAATATTTCCCTTGGAATCATATGGCATGTGGATTTTCAATGCAACCTGAAATTACACTGGACCTAAACCTCTTCAGTCAGCATTTTTAGGGTAGCACCAGTGAGAGGGCCACTTGTATTTCCCCCTGCATGGAGATTTACAAAACTATTCAAATTTTAAATTTAAATTGAAACCTAGCAAGCTAACTAATTTACATGTGTGGTCAAAGGGTCTCTGATCTGCTACAGCTATGCTTACCTAAGACAGAGAATACAAAAGGAAATGAACAGCAGTACTGTTCTATAAATTCTTAAGATCATCAGGAACATTTGACATAGGAACACATCATCTCTGATAATCTGTTTATCTGACCAAAAGCAGTATGATATCACACTTAAGTACTTCTAAAACCAGATGAGCTTCTCTATTTTAAACATCCAGCAAAGGACTATGTAATGTATCATCAGGAGCACTGTTATCATTGGTTTATAACAACCTGGTTATGCAAGTCGAAGGACTGATGGAGATTTATCAATATTCTAGAATTAAAAATTAATTTAGCTCTAATCTTATATGAGGTGAAAAAGGAAGTGTCAGCCAGAGGGCTGCATGTTATTAAAAAGAAAATAGAAAATGCAAAGTCAGAGCACAGTTACCTAGCAAAATTACCACTAATTGTCTGAGAGTCAAGTTTTCTTCAGAACTCAGCCTGATGGCCGTATTGATAATGCAACAGTTGGTTCTTGCAGAACCAACGTGACACTGTCAGCTTCATTCACAGCTGACTCAAGAAAAGCTAAGGTTATCTAATATTTGTCATTCTAAAAGTCTCTTTTCAACTTCCTATAATTTTGCAACTCTTCAGCCTATTAATCTGAGCATTCCCATTCCTTTCATCTGTTCTGGGACAGTCTTCCGTAGAGATTCAGTGCAACTGCACCACTGCTCCCTGAAATGAGAATAACTTTGTCTCATCAATACTTTCAGATTATTGTGTCTAGCACTATCATGCTTATGGACTTAAGACATAGCTGGGGATTTCACACCTGTTTAAAATCAGCCTGGAGATTGGGATGAAAAGCCAGTGAGTGGAGAAAGACAATAGAAAAATGTTTAACCAGATTTTTGCAAAGGAGTTCACTTTGCAGACTAATAAATTCTTTGGTAGTAGAAAACAAGCTACAGATGCTGTGAACCCAAAACCTGTGACAGAAGTCTCTGTAGGACCAACTCTATGAAATTGCACCTTGTGGGAATACACTGATGTTGTTTACAAACAAGTAATTATTGTAGTCAGTCTTCTTTCAAAAACAACCAGCCAATAATAGACAAAATCCTTTAAAGCATAAGCCACACAATTTCTTACACTAAATGCTTCAGACTGGAGTCCCAAAGTTAGCTGAAATTCTTACACCAGCTTCCCTGCACTTCAATCGTACTTCATAAAATGGGGGAGTACTCCCATCACCCTTTGGAGCTGCTCTGAAAACAAAATGTCTTAACTAATATCTCTGAAGCTGAAATGTTCAAGAAGGGACCCTTGAGAAGACTCAGTATGTGTCACAGATAAAGAGGAAGAATTTCACCTTGAATTATAAACAGCAGTATGCTCAAATGAAATGGGGAAGAGGTACTCAACTGCAATTTCATACAGATACAAAAGGAGGCAGTCTGTCCAAAACGTGTTAAATCGTGGACACAGTTAGGCTGAGCATTTCTAGATTTCTTCCCTACTATTTGCTGATAAAAAACACTTCGACACTATGTATTTGGACAGAGAAAGAGACAAAGCCAAAACCCAAAAATCTGTTACATGGTTTATTTACTTAAAAAACATGTTTTCACTGTGATCTGAAAAAGGCTCAATAACTACATTCTGGGCATTAAAGATTGAAACTCGGTGTTCTTAATCTGTATTTTTCCACAGATCCATGCCTTTCAGAGATGTTGCATGGTCTAGTGATGGTCAGAGGAGAAGACTGGGAGTCTTTAGGATACTGGATACTAATCCAAATTCACAGCACTGACTCATAGTCTGGGACAAGTCACTTGACCTCCTATGCCTCAAACAGTCCAGCTGGAAAATACAGAAAGAAAAGCAGCAACCCTGAATGAGAAACAGTTATTATGACTAAGATCAGCTCCTGGATAAATCAACCATCAAATAAAATGTGTTTTCCATATGGAAGCTGCTTTCCTGAAGTGGAATAAAATGTAAATGCCTGTCAATTAGAGTCTGAGAGGCAAGTGGTAAGAAAAGCAGCTCTGTGACAGACCAACAGTAAAGACTCAGCTGGGAATGAAGGACAGTTTTTGACATGCAGAGAAATGGGAGATGGAAAGTAGTCAGGCATCTGGCAGCAACAAAGGTGAAACTATGATTTGAGGAGGTCAGAGACAACAATGTGTCTGAGTCAGAAAAGGTCACTTATTCAATATTCCAGCTGTAAGATGAAAGAATGTGAGCAGAGAGAGAATCAGAGCAGAGATCACAGATGCAAGAACATCTTAAAGGTGAACTGTTGTTTGAAAGTGCCACTGACACATATGATGAATTAATCCTTTCAGGCCAAACAACTTATCATCAAGTCTTGATTTTACTTTTCCTTCTCCTCTCTTGCACTTCTCTAAGCAGTCATCCTTGTTTCCCCGAGTCTCCATCCTGCACGGGAATCCAGTCTTTTCACTAAATTTCAGTAGGCTAACCCTAATAAGATTTCAGTGCTCTAAATATTGGACCATTTGAAGTATTGTGGTGTTTTACTATTCTGCTAGAACCCTCATATCACAGAAGTACAAAAAGATTATATATTCCCTAGGAAACAGTGCAGCAAAGTCTTAGACTTGAATGTTTGCAACAGATTCAAATGCTGTCTATCCAAAAAAAAAAAAGATATCTGTTGCTCTGCTTCCATACAGACATCATTATAGAAACCTGAAAGTGCCATGCTTTCTTTCCACATACATGATCAATTTTTAGCCAGGTGCTTCATCCATCCTGAACCACACACTAGCCCACCATCATTCAAGCAAGACTGCTCCAAGCAATGTGTGAGAAGCTAACCAGCTCCAAAGGTAAAGGTAGAATAATAAAGTTTACTCTGTTCTGCATATCCTTAGCTATCAGCACATTTTTGTGACAAAAAAGTCATTCCACTAAAATAGTGTTTAAAAATAAAAACAAACAAACATATTTTCAATATTCTTTATTGGTATTTACACAAGGCTAGTGTGAAGGTGACTGGTACAACAGCTGAGTTTTAAAGAATTAATACCTTTTAGAAGCAGACAGAATCCAAACTGCAAAAGAAGCCAGTACAGCATCATTTGAAGCTTGAAATAGATACTGATCTCCAGTATATCCACTAACTTTCAAATTCCCTTGTTGAGACATCATGATTTTAGAGAAAACAAAAACTAGAAAAAGGCCAGATGCCCTTGAAGTGAATAAAACACAGGCTGAACAGTCAGTGACAGCAGGGAATTGTGAACCAATTGAAAAGAACTGATGTCTGAGAGGCATTTATCTGCAGATTAAACGGTGATCTGTTTAAAAGAAAAAATAAAAATTTCCTTGAACAGACTTTACAGAGTCAAAACAAATTATGGAATCATGGAATCACAGAATGTTAGGGCTTGGAAGGGACCTAGAAGGTCATCCAGTCCAACCTCCCTGCCTGAGCAGGATCACCTAGACCAAGTCACCCAGGAACAGATCCAGGCAGCTCTTAAGTGTCTCCAGAGATGGAGACTCCACAAGCTCCCTGGGCAGCCCGTTCCAGAGCTCTGGCACCCTCACTGTGAACAAGTTTTTCCTTGTGTTTACCCTAAACCTCTTGTGCTCCAACTTGCTCCCATTTCCTCTCGTCCTGTCATTGGATGACATTGAGAATAGTCTGGCTCCATCCTCCCTACACTCACTCAACATATTGATAGACATTGATGAGGTCCCCCCTCAGTCTCCTCATTTCCAGGTTAAAGAGCCCCAGCTGTCTCAGCCTCTCCTCATAAGGAAGATGCTCCACTCCCTTAATCATCTTGGTAGCCCTTCACTGGACTCTCTCCAGTAAATCTCTGTCTTTTCTGAGTGTTATAAGAAGAGCATTCTCCAGTTCAAGTTGGAAATACACTATCAGGAAGTTCACTAATACAACTGACTAGAGAAGTAGCTCCTTTGGAGATTGGTAAAGCTAGTTCAGAACATTAGAGAGCAAATACACATGGAATTTGAGTTTAAAGAACAGGACGTAGCAGAAACCTGCTGCAGTGGGTGCCCTGACAATGCACCAGCATTGTTATTAGAGTGAATTAGTTCATCTTCCAGAGTTTTTACTGGGGTGAGATAAACCCTTAGGGCACAGGACAAGCCACTAGCAGTTAGGGCACACCAAGCTACAGACAAAAAAACAAACAAGGAATGATGCTTTACCGTGTGGACTTGGGCAGGTCCACAGGGTACAGAAATGTACACTGGAAGCTTCCTACAATTGCACAACTTTCAAATTACTGTGGTGAAAACTATGACTAGCAGAGAGTATTTTAAGGGCTGTGAAGTTGATGCCCTAGCCAGGGGAAAACTGAGGTAGAACCCCACTTTTAACAGTTTTAATAAAGCAATTTAAAGAACAGGAAAAGAGAGTACAGCAGCTGAACAACTGGCTGAAGGCTAAAGCAGGCAGCACTGAAGGCCAAGACAATCTACAATCTTGTATTCAGCAAACAATACAAAGAATTAGACCTGCTAACCACAACTTGGGTAGGTACCTCCTGATGAGAAGAAGGATACAAAACATGGAATTGTTAGTTTTCAGTTAGCCTGCTGGTGGTGACTCTTCTATGATAGGAAAATGGACAGTATTCTTTCTGATAAGGATACTGTCAAAGAAAACACCTGAGAATCCCAATGCAGACAAAAAACAAGAAACTTGTTTGTTGTTGAAAATATTACAACTGACCATTCTCATTTTTTCACTTCCTGTTGTTATCATCATATGTTTCTTTGTTTCTCACTTGAAAGTACACTGCTACATATTTAAACACTCCTGTTAAAGACACAAACACTTAGGCAAGTCACCTGAATAAACATATCACTGCTCCTAGGGACGAATGGCAACACTAAAACTATTGCAGCTACTGTCTTTTAACCTAGACTAGCATAAGGCTTGACCACATTGCTTTAGAGTTGGAACTGCAATTTACCATTTACTTCTGAGAACACACTATTACTAAATTATTTTCAGACTTCTGAGCAAAGGAGCAGTTCTTACACCTTTGGATGTGCCTTTGCTTAGCACTGTAAACATACGTGCTACTGCACAAGTCCCTTCTCTATGCTCTCAGTGCCAGTCTCAGTTTTTCTGTTGTTAGCCCTTATTTTAAGAGACTTCATATCAGTCCCCAGAAGACCAAATAATCAGCTGAAGTATTGACACATCTATGAAGTAAAAATTTAACACTGTAATATTTACTTTTAAAATATACTAGTTGAAAAAGAATTTCAAAGCCTCTACAATATTGTATGGATGAGATCAGGAAATACTAAATTAGTAACAGTTCAACCACTTTGGGGAAAAAATGTGTAAATTTTCCACCATTGTGATCCAAAAATATTTTAAAGTGGTTTATGTCAATTCTTAACAGAATGTTTCTGAAATCACCTTAATGATTTTTCAGTCTTACTTAACTCACAGGCAGAGCCAAAAGGCCAAAATACCACTGAAAATTCTCTTCCCTTAATACGTGTAAGTATTGCGTAACAAGAGTTTAATACCAGAAATCAAGAGGTGTTGATCAATCAGCCTTTGTTTCAGGTTTTCCAGTCAACATATGTAGTCTCGAGAAACTTGGGAAAAAATGACACCATTTTAGGTGTTTAAATCAACAAAAAAATCAGAACTTCATCATTTTATAAATAAAAAATTTGGCAATTTTTCATATTTGTTAAATAATTTGTTCCAACAAGCAATAAATAATAATTTTAAAATTAGAAAAAAAATAGTGGTTAAAGCTTTCACAAACAATATAATACCTATGCCCGTCTTTCTCCCACCCTAAACTTATTTCCATTTGCTAAATCTGATAACTCCATTTACCAGCAGCCTGAATGGAAGAACTGATTGTATTTATCAACAACATAATTCTATTTCAGTCAAAAGAACATGGAATATTAATACAGTCTAATTTATGCATTTGTATTAATATTTCAATGTTCTAATAGTAACTCTTAGATATGTTAAATGCACTGTACAGCTATTACTAAATGTTTAGAACTCATAAAAATCTGAGACCTATTTCACCTTTTAGTACCTGCCTTAGTGTATCTATTTATGACCCTGAGCATCTCTTTATGCAAGTGACATCTCTAAGAAGAGAAATATTGCTCTTCTATTGTCTCACTCAAGTTGATTAAAACAGATAATCAAATGAAAAGTACCGCATTGCAGGAGCATTATTAGTATTCCAGCCTGGTTTCTGTACAATATTATTCAGTAAAACTCATGTTTCCAAATGGAAGGATAAAACAGTGCCAGTTTAAAATCACTGGCAATGTTCAGAATAGGAGAAAAAGAACCTGTTTTGCCTAGCTCTGAATCTGCCATAGCAGCCTTGACAACTGGAAACAATGAAGGCCCACCTCAGCATTATTTAACTCTATCTTTGGTTAGAAATTTACACAGGACTGTGGTCTAAACTGTACCTTGCAAAAACAACCACCACCAACCCTAAGTCTTCAGCTCACAGGTCATACACCACTTTAGGAAGACTGTGCATATGTTGCACCTCTATACAGACTCACAGACCGCTCTTGAAGAAGGGACAGAAAGCCACCTCTGTGCCTTCTCTGATGCTGGGCTGTATCATGCTGTCCAAGGTCACTCACTGACAATGTTACAGAAGGCTGCCCAGAGTCTAAGTGATGATGCAGCCCATAGCTGTCATCTCCAGTGACTACTACAACCAACCCTTCTCTAGAACTGCTGGAAGATTAGGAGAAGTCTCATAAGACAGACTTCACCTAGACCTAGAATTCTGAAGACTTGTACTGCGCTGTGATTTTTACCCAGCCTAAAGGGACTAAAGAAAGAATTACATGTATAAATCAGGTGACAGCCAAACCTTCACAGGTCTGTAGTTCATACTGCAGATCATTGGTGTGGTACATAGTGCTTCCTAGATTGCTAGTAGGCAGTTATTGCCCCTGAAATGAACTGCTTGTATTCTGGAAATTCTCCTTTTGCTCCCCTGACTTCTTCCCACAACAGCCTGAAAGCAAGAAGAAATCTCATGCTTACTGCAGCAGAACTAGCCCCATGAGTTAAGTATCACCAACTCCTGGAATAAGTGCACTTGATTGTGATACTGCGTCTCAACTGCCCAAGATGTTGAGCATTTGACTAGGCAACACACGAAGTGCATTTTCTTACAGTGTGCATTTTTTTTCCATTTAGCAGGTGCAAGCCTTCAGAAGGAGTGAAAGGAAAGGGCAGTGATCCTAATGACAATCTCAACCTATACCACAAAATCACAATCTCAACTACAACTATGGGCTTAGCAGCACAAATTTTGAACTGTTTAAGATGTCCACCAAATTTGTCATTTCCTCATTTTCCTCTTGTTCTTTATAAAGAAACACAGCTGCTAGTTTCTTCCCTCTATTTGTATCTCAGAAGACACCAAGAATGGCAATTAATTATTTCAAACGATTAAATGACTCCTTCTGCAAATACAATGTGTCTCGTAAAAAGATCAAATAACACTTTTAACAGAAACCCATAATTATGTTTTCCATAAATGAGACATTTCAAGAGCTTTGTAATAAACCAACAAAACAAGGTCACAGTTTTACAAAACAAATTGTAAAAAATTCAAACTTTTCCTAATTTAAAAATCGGAAAATATTTGTGATACTAAAAAACAGATTTCAAATATTATGTTGGGTTTGTTTGTTGTTTTGTTGTTTGGGTTTTTTTAACAGATGCAGCAATTCTGGAGAGCACTGAATTATAATTTATGGTCAGGGACAGCAGCCTTAAATCAATTGTTTCTTATTCCAAATTTAAGTTTGGAAAAATAAAGAGAAATGCTGCTTCTTCCTGATGGAGTGAGTCTCCAGATCTGCTAGGAGGAAGAACTATATGGAATTCCTTTTCACAGAAAAGGATTTGAAATCATTACAGTCTCTTCAGTTCCTGCTAAGTTTCCACATTTAATAAATATTTTTACAAGAACTGGTTTTGACCATACATTTTTACCATCTAAGTAGGTGAAAACTGCACCGACTGATTTTTCACTCCTAACAGTCTTATACTTCACAAACCTGCTCAGCTCAAGATTGTATCATGAGATGACATAGATTCAAATTTTAAACAAATACATAAAGCCATGACCCATTTGTTTTGATATTCTGCAATGTTCCAGACGGGTAGAAAAGCCATCATTGAAACCATGAGACATACAAGACCTCACAATTTATTAAGAAGATTAGCTGGGTTTAGTTTGCGCAGTAATGATTAGTCACTGAATATGTGTTGGTTTGAAAGCCTAAAAGGTCAGGGATCAAGGAATTATTTGGCTTAATTGTGTTTAGGTTTTTTCCATCTTTTAAATAGTTAAAAGTTTATTTAAGCAAAGCAGAAATTTGCAAATGTGACCTCTAAGTATATGCCACACAGAACAACAAGTGCACCTTAAATTTATCACATGTTTTTTCACTTTCGGATTATATTTGTAGAACTGCCTGCTGTGAAATGACAAAGTTCATGGTTCATCTGAACTTTTGAACTCAAGTGAGTATTTGACACAGCAAAACAATCTAAATGAACCTAACACAAAGTTTTCATAGTTTAAACCTAGCTTTCAGGCCTTTGTCTGGGGCAATTGGGTAGGAAAGTTCTTTATTGATGTTGTAAAAACTACCAGTTTAATAACAGGCAGAGAGAGTGGAGAGATCAGTGGAAAGAGCACCTTAGCATTTCTGAAATAGTGCTGGTTTGGTAGTTCATTGAACTTTACCTGACCCCATTACGAAGGCTTCCCCAGGACAAGTTGTAGCTGCATTTGTGACAAGACTGAAGCTTCCTATCTTATTTCAAATAGGCTCCAGGGCTGGGAGTTCACAGATAAAGTTAAAAAAAACCAACCAAACAAACCACCTCTGCACCCATGAATTCATTTGGCTCCCTACACTGCTATTTCATTCTTATGTTCAGGCTGTTTTCTTTTTATTATGAAGAAGTTGTAATCCTTTTTCCAAAAGGAAAAAGTTTGTCACCTGCATTCCTGACACATACCAGAAAAAAAAAATCCTTAAAAAAAAAGGAAACACAGCACATTTAAGATGCTTACAGTGATGCTTCTCAAAGACCCTAAATTTCAGCTTGCTTGCATACGACTGGTATGATTTCTTAAAAATTCTACAGCAGTCTAAATTCATGCTTTATTAATTTTAGACCTGTCCACCAAAAAATGAAAAAAAAAAAAAAAAAAAAAGCTTTAATCTTAAAACTTCTAAGATTCTGCAAGATGTCTGGTACTTCAAGTTCACAATCAGTTTCATATTTCAATAGCGCATATGAATGACAAAAATTTCTGGCCACATTAGAAGTGCTGACTGCGTACTCCATAGGGTTCAAATGAACTTTACAATATCAACAGATGAGCGATAAAAATCTACAACTGTTCAGTCCCTCGTAAATTCCTTGTGAGAATAATCATACTGCACAAGAATCTGTAATTCACCAGCCTGTAAAACTGCAGTCGCTCACTACTTCCTTCCATTCAAGAGTCAAAAAAAGCAACTTCGAGATTATAGAGAGCAGCTGTAATAATCTATTACATCAGAGAGCCGACTTTAGCTGTAATAGATTAATAGATTATTACAGCTAAAGTCGGCTCTCTGATGTAATTTACTAATAGCTATATTAGCATGTTTTTATTCAGCTGAGTTATCACAGGAAGACACGTTCGAGAATTTTAAAATTCCGAAAGGAATTTAAAGACGCTTGGATTTATTATCTTTCTTTTCCAACGAAATCTTCCAAATTTGCTGTTCAACACCAAAGCCTACTTACACAGCTCTAGTTCTAACCCTCCCACTGCCTTTGCTGGCAAGTTTTGTTTCCAAGATACTACTCCTTTTTCTATACACTCAAGAGGACAGCGTTCTGCAGGCTTGAGAAAAGGAAACATCTCATTTGCTGCACTTGTTTCAAGATACCCTGAGAGCGGAGAGGGCTGGTGGCCCCTCCCGGCGGCGGGCAGCACACACAGAGCCGGGCTCCGGGACCGGGCGGTGTCTGAGCCGCTCAGCCCGAGGCCGGCCGACGCTGCGGCTCTCTTGACACTCAGAAGTGCGCAACCCAGGTCTACCGGGGCTGCTTCACAGCAAATTAAGCAAGCGCTACCCTCCGGAGCCACTCCCTGCGGCTCTTACTCCGCTCCTTGATCACACAATTAACAGGTTATATAGATGCAAATAAGCATAAGGAGGAACTTGAGCTGTCACCCAGAGCCGGCTGCAGACGCGCCAGCAAAGGCATGCCTCGTACCTGCAATTAACAGTCCCGGGATCTTCTTATAGCACTTGCAAAAGGCACTAAACCCGCGAGGCGTTTCCAAGGCGGGGCAGCCACCTCAGGCCCGCCGCGGAGTCAGGCACAGGTAGGGAAAAGCCACCGCGCTCACGGGAAAGCAGCGCGGAAACGAGCCCATCAGCGGGGCGAAGACTGCACCGCCACAGTGCCAGCCGAAGCCTTAGAACCCGCCGCCGAAGCCTCCCGGACGAGCCTCTAACAGCTCCGTTAATGACCGACCGCGGCCCAGCCGCCTGTGCCCGCACCTGCCGCGCGCACCTGTGTGCCGGCCCTGGGAGCCAGCGGCCGCGCGCCCCGCAAGAAACTCCTCGGAAAAGTCCCTCGGTGAAGCGCGGGCTGGAGAAGCATTAGCAACGCTGCCTGAATCCTGCCTGGCATTCTTCTAACCGTCAGTGTCGGCTAAGGATGCTTTTTAGATTTACTTATTTCTAGTGCCAGGACCCACCTGTGCTGTACAGTGCCCTAAAATATGTGAAGCAGATGGCAGTGAGTTACCGGCTCAGTGTTTGAAGGGCAACACCCTACTGAAATTTCACCTAGGGACCTGATCTAAAGCAATAACGCTTCGCACACTCCGGTGCTTGTATTACGATCAGAGATCTGAAAAACAATCACCCGAATCGATTATTGTTTTGTTCTGTACTCCATGAAGAGTCTACGTTCACACACCAGATGCTCCATGAATTAACTTTCCAAACTTTTCAAAGCATAACGCTCCGTTTCTCCATCCCCGCCCCCCCCCCCAACCTCTTGGGCGACCCAGAAAACTTCACACCCGCCAACCCCCTAGTAACACCACCCCACATTAAACCAGA
>JAOEGS010015232.1:0-15516 GCA_025447755.1 Corythornis vintsioides
CCCCTGCTCTGGCAGGGGGGTTGGACTAGATGATCTTCTAGCTCCCTTCCAACCCCTGACACTCTGTGGTTCTGTGAATGCACCAAGGCTGTTGCACAACCACAGGGTAGCAGACAGCTCGTGGCTGGGAGAGCTTTGCAGTGGAAGTGGATGAAACACCGTTGAGCTATTCCCCTCTGATGGAAAGACTGACTTGAACTGACACTCTTCCTAGCTCAGGGTCTGAGAAGGACTATGACAAACTGAAAACTCAACCAAGATCTTCCAAGTCCCAGCCTAGTACCTGAGCCAGAGGTGATCCTTCAAACCGTGCAGAATGTCACCATTTGTTTTCATCTGAAGTGCTCTCTTTCATGTCAGTGGCTCTCCAGCACCTTCTTGAGTGGCTTTCCATCTCTGCCACAGAGCTTTCACTCTCTAGGTGCTATTCTGGCAACACAACAGCTATTAAATTAAGCCATGTGCAGCCACAGTCTCTATAAGCAGTTTTCAGGAGGGAAAGCTTTTGATGATAACCTGCACTGACCAGTTTTACACACTTTTTTCTCTTTTTTCTTTTTTTTTTCTAATCCTATCTTCCTCTATTATGTCCTTTTTCTTTGCTTTCTACAGTCTTACAGTGCCAGTCTGTGCAAAAAAATAAAATTTCGAGGGCACATTTAAGTCAGAAATTCACAAAAATACTATGTAATTTTTGTAAATAGGTTTCGCCATGTGACTCTCTTCTGGTCTTCCTTCTCCAAACCACAAACCCAGAGTAAGATAAAGCAATGGTATTGTTGAGCAATCAAATCTATTCTCATCTTGCCAAGCTTTTAGGTGTTGTGTATTTTCAGACAGTGAGCATGGAGCTTACCTTTATTATTGAGATGCTAAAAGAGCATAATTGAAGACAGAATGTGTTTTTAAAATAGAGCTGATGTTATCAGAGGAAAAATGAAGGCCATTTAATTCTGTCTTCTTTATTCCTTTCTTTCAGATACGGGGCTTTACATGCCCTTTCCCTAGAGATAATGTATTCTTGCAAGAGTGAGATACACAGTATGAATTCAAGAATAATACAGGACAAAGCTTCTTGAAATCAATACTGAAATTTGCTGTATTATTGCCATTTAAAAACATGGACAACTGTGAAATGGTATCTGATAATCAAATATTAAATCACCCATTTTTCTTATAAGGAAGGGACAGATGTTTATTTAAAACAAGTCTAGTGGAAACTTGCAGAGATAAGAGGACGACCGCTGCTTAAAGAATTTTGGGGGAAGATTCAATAATGAAGTTTATTGACTTGTCTGCATGCTTAACAAATATTTATCTTCCTGACTTATAAATGCTCTTAGAAGCTTTCTGCTTAGGAAAGAAAGCCTCAGAAGTGGATATATGGAACCTTGACAGGGACAAATTTTATGAAAATAAGAATAAAAGAGAATGAGGTTCAGTAGTTTCTAGGCTACTTACTTGTTGTGGGGAGATCATGTCTAAAAAACGTTCTGTGGATTGGACAGATCCTGAAAAATGCAGTTATCTTTTTTTAAAAAATATATATATATTTGTAGGTAAAATGATTATTTTGCTTTTCCTATAGCTGATTTGGGAAGCAAGGGAAGAGGTCTTCAAAGGTACTTCAAAATAGCTGATCCAGCAGTGATGTGTGACAGTGGGGAAAAGGTGTTAATCCATGAATGGAATCAGAAAGAGCTATAGAAGACAGAGGACATGTCAATCTTCCTGCTGTGGCCTAACAGTGACACTGCTACAGCAGGGATGAGGCCCCTGATGGGAACACAGAAGGCAGAAGGGATGGAGTGGTGCAGTCTGCCACTGCTTCTAGCAAAATTAATCAAGATAGTACATGGAAATGAGCTGTGATGGTGGGAAAATCCCAGCTGTAGATAAGCACAGAGACAGTAAAATGGGACCAGTCAAGATCTGCTTAGCTCACCTCTCACAACAACAATGAACACACAGGTATTTACTTTGTGGGTGTGATAATAAGATTAAATCTAATGTTTTCTGGTGGTAAACAGAAAAAAAACCCAACCCAACCCTTGGCTTTGATGGATTCTATCTCTGCTTTGGTCTGGCAGGGAGCCCTTCATACCTTCAAAGCATAACATTGCCTCAGTGGGACTTTCTTCCAGAATTGTGTAGACCTCCCTGTTGCAGAGCAACAAGGAAGCCTTCTAGCTTTTGTCATTTATTAGATTTTGAGTATCCAATCCATAGCACACATGAGCACTTACTTTGCCTGAAGAACATGCTTTCAACTACTCATGATGGTCAACAGTCAGTTCCCAACCCATGGACTATGCAGCCCCTTTATCTAACATTAATTCTGAGTAATAATCATATTCCAGGAATACAAAGTCCAGCCATGTGGAGCATTCTTACCTAGAAGCAAGGATAAAACTTGCTGTACACATCAGTTTCTGTAAATTAATCAACTCCCATTATCTATTATCCTGTCTAAAAGAATGCAGAGGAAGTATTTTCTTCTCTGTATCTCCCCATTTGTAATAGAAAAGCTTGGTGCATCCTTATTTCATCATTTTCAAAAAGAAGGGAAGGAAGAGGCAGAAAAAAATCTAGTATTTTTAAGTAATAGCTCCAAGAACTTGTTTCATCTGGTCTTTCCACCTCCCTACCCAGGTAAACACCTTGTCCCAAATAAAATGTGCTGTGGTATCAATGCATGTGGTTGACAATACCAAAAATAAAGACTTAAGCATTGGTTGTTACTGTTGTCCAGCCATGTGGTAAATCTCAGCATTCTTCACCTGATGTTTGTTGGTGACTTTAATTCAAACTAATTTAAAATGAGCTGGAACTTGTGAAATTATCTTCTGCCTCTAGAGGGAATTGCTGTTCAGGAGTGGCTGCTAGAAAGATGTTCTGGAAAAATTTTAGCAGTCCTAGGCCAAGTATGAAATCTCCAGGCTCCTGAATCTAAGTCTACTTCAGTTGAGTTGTTTCACTATTTATTGACCATTTGAATAAGAGGTTCCCTTTCCCCAAGGAAGGTGTTTTGTTTGCATGCTGCTCTTTTGGGTTGTTGCTGTCTGTCAAATCTAGGAGTACCCAGTAAGTTGTGCTGTTGAAGGCACTGGCTGAGAGGGGCCATTCTCGGTGCTGTCATTTAAGATCTTGGTGTTTTCATGATGTCTTATTTTAGCAAATTTAACAAACAGGGGAGATCTTTGTGGGACAGAGGTGTAAAGAGTAAACTCTTAAAGACAGGGTCTGTGTCTTGTGTATCTCCTGTGATGTGTCTGCTGCAGCAGTGCAGACATAAAAACATCTGTTTAATACTCAACAGGAAGATTTTCAGGCTTTTGCTAGCAAATGGTCTGTAATGTGCATCATGCTGGTTTGCCTTTTAAAAATAAAATAAATATTTTGAAGTGACATGGATCCCATTCACTTAGCTGTTTGAGCAAAATGTTGCTAGGATATTTAGGACAGGGATTTAGTGTCTGTGCATGCTATCTGTAATGACCCAGTAGACCAGAACATCTTCAGAAGAGCTGTCATAATCTATCAAGCCAATGATCTGTGAAATATAAATTCTCTATGGAAGCTGTTATGGGCCATTAAGTAAATAATAATAATACCTATTTTATAAACTCTATATTAGCTTTATATTTATTACAGAAGATCAAATTGATATGATAAAATAAAAACCAGCCTGAGCTTCCAACTAAAGCTTAGATTTCTCTGATAGAAAAAAACCCTGTCATTAACATTTTGTCATACATATTCTTTTTATGAATGTCTATTGTAAAATGGTGTACAATTGGTATAAAATGCCAGAGTACACTCTCTTCTCATAGCATTATCAGCCTGGTTTTGAGAGCTAAATTCTGTCTAGGTTGTCTAAGTTAAAATAGTCTTCAGCTGAGCTGAAGGAGAAACTTGTTGAAATGTGCACACAGAACTCCAAAATGCAGCAATTAACAACACTAATTGCTCTGAATTCTCTGTGAGTTCCCTGGAAGGCATTCATTTTGAGACTTCCATTCCAAGCCCCGTGTCAGTGTTTTCAACTGTTTCAAGTGGTTTTCCCTCTGAGGTACGTGGCAGGACTCTGATCCTCGTGTTTTATGGAAGAGAATCTGAATAACAAAAGTTAAAATCCATCTCTAACACAATAATAATAACAACTCGGTGTGGGAACTTGGGTTGAGAGAATTATCAGAGGATAGAACAAAGGTTGAAGCAACCACAGGAAAAGTAAAAGAGAAAATAAAGCAAGCACTAACAGATTACTAGAATCAGCTGGTGTTAGCAATGCAAGGGAGCTGCCAGATAACTGAGTTACAGTACTGGGAAGGTACCAATTTATTTGGTATTTGAAGACCCAAGATTAATAAATGTGACAACCAGTCTTTACAGCAGTGTAGGGGCTCTCTCAGCTTGATCATTTTCCTGGGCTAAATAGTGAAAAAAAACCCAAATGATGCATATAAACATGGGAAAAACATGACCTAATTGAGAGGAGGCATCATGACTTCTATAAAGTTCTGCTTTAGAAAACTCTTGGCCTCCTTTGGAGGGGCTAGGAAGTAGTGTGGAGAATAAAGTTATTAATATAGTCTGCTTTAACTTTTGTGAGGCTTTTGGATAATGGTTTTGAGGAGACCAGAGTGCCAGTGGTTAAATCATCATGGATAAATAAGCAGTGAAAGATGGGAGTGGAGCCCATCAGGCAATGGTCAGTGGAGTTCCACATGGCTGTTGAAAGCTGTGGTGGTCAGTGTGTTCCCAGGTGACACAGGAATGGGGAGGAGTGGTGGTGATTATACAGAGGTTTCTCAGGACAGGTGTAAACTGAAGAACTGATGAAGGATTTTGCAAGGCTGAAAGACTGGCAGTAAAATTGCAGATTCAATGTAGTGTAAATTGTGAAGGGAAACACTGGGGAAAGACTATCCACATATGAAATGGTGGTCTCTGAGCTGAGCATTGCCATTCAGGAGTGATACCTATAGAAATGTAGATCATTTTTATGCTGTGCAAATATTTGTTAGACAGTGAATTTTTTTTGTAGCCCTTTCATGAATGTATCAGAGGGCACTGCCAGTTTGAAAAATAAATCATCACATCTTCCCATCCACAATGGATAATTACCAGCATGTAACTTGGAATCTGCTTAGAACATGACTGATTACAACTAAAATTGTATAGCATGACTCATCAGCTGATAATTAGATCTCCCCTCATATCATACCTAAGTCATGTCACCATAATCTATAATGATAAAGGAAAAAATGACTGATTTCATGCTTTTGGCAAACAGAAGCTACTGGTTTCTAATATAGTCACAATAAGGAAATTCATAAGCTTCTTTTGTATTGACTTGCATCTTTTTACACCTTTCATTCAAAGAGTTCTTGCTGTCCTTTAATTGATTTTCTTCCCCCTAATTTCCCATTCAGCTTCCTGTCTCACACTCCTATTACCCACCAGCAAACAAAGACAAATGACAATCAAAAAAAAAAAAAAGAGCTGTGGCTTCAGTGTGCACAGACTTTTTAAAAATACTTACATGGCAGAATGCCAGAAAAAAAATTAATAAATAATCCACTGCCAGAAACCACATATTATTGCAAGCAGTGCAAAAAGAGGAGGTGCTGGTGTAGGTGCTGTGTTGAAATAAGGCTGGTAAATGTTAGGTGGTGATGTGGTTTCTCACCAGAGTCTGGATCTAGAGCTTGATTAACCAAAAGTACAGATGAATTTAGGTCTTGGGTTCTGGCTTCAAGCATTGATAGTTGGTATGCTGGTTCTGCTTTGTTTCCAAGCAGTAGGATGGGGACTGTAACCATGATCCTCTAAGCATTTTGATGCATATTTAACTGAGTTGGTTCTTTTCATCTCATTAGCACAATAAAGCATTTCAAGTAATTTAGCATTGAACATTGATTTGTGTGTAAATTTTGCATGTCATCCAATCTGTATTAGAAGCAGTGAAACAGGCAAATGATATTAGTGTGTTGAAATATTTAGGCAACAGAAGCAATGAAAATTAAACAAATGAATACTTAACAACATCATCAACTTTCCAGCCTCTGCATGATGTAGCCAACGTGCAGGTATTTTTCACTCCTGTAGGCACAGAGAAAGATGAGCAAGGTGATCCCTTTTGATCCTCTGCTTACTAAGGACCAGATTTAATCTGCCTGCATCAATCTTAATCCCAATCCAGATCTTGAATCCAGTGGGTCTGCTTTAAGCAGCAACTGTGAGCATGTGTGTGACTGCCTGGAAGAAAGGAGGCTTTGTATCTGAACACACACTGCTCTGATCTGGCTGCAGATTCAAAGAAATATTAAGGATCCTTTTACATCTGACTGATAGTTGAAATGCAGAGTCAGGGGGTTTTGAAGGATGAAAAGCTCTTTTTCATAACTAACCTTCAATTGTAATCCCGATGCAACCTTAAAAGATGTATCTACACATTAATAATACTTTAATCATTCCCAGATGCAAATCAAGTTGCATAATTTTTCCATAAATCAACTCTGTTACACACTTTATGAAACTGTGTGTTCGATGCTGTTCTCTGGAAAAACTAATTAAAATTGTCAGTTGATAAAATAGATGAATGATAGTATTTCCCATGTAACACTTAATATAAAATATTTAGAAACTAAAACTAGTGCAACAGATACGTTGAGGAAATCCACAGGTCAGAGTTAAGGTTGTTGTGTAACGATGAAAAATGCATACCTTTTATGTAAATGTGAATAATATATGAATAATGTATGTTTGTTATGTTGGCAATGCAAAATTTATTATATCCTTTAATATTCACTGCTTGGGTTTTAAGTGCTTTGCTTTGTAAATGATGCAATAGGTAAGTACATCTGTGTCATTTAGCAGCCTAAGTATTTTGTGCTGGAATGGTGCTGTAGTCACCTGCAAAGTTTGGAACTGTTTGAAAGGCATTGGCACAAAAATAATCTGGTGGTTTGTTTGGGATGCTTGGAAACTTTTTTTTCCCTGTGAACTCCCAGAGACCTAGTACTGCAAGCTCTGGCAGCAACCTGGGGATTGGCCCAGCTCCTGAAACAAACACTTTCCTCCTTTTTTTTTTTTTTGGAAGGAGAAAGGGCTCACTTCCCTGAAAGCTGACATGCCCTTTTGCACACACACCTCTGGGAAACAGCCTAGGCAAGCAATGAAACACCTTCAGAGTGGTTTAATTCTGATGCCTGTCAGACCAACAGAAAAATGCACAGAGACCAGGTCGCCTGACATGGGGAATTGAGACCAACACGAGCTTTGCCCTGGGCAGAGGTGTTTGTTCTTGTTGCCCTGCAGATCCAGCATCCAGCCTTCCCCTTCACAGCCTGGAGGGCTTGAGAAAAGGAGGAGGCATCATCATTCCTATGGATGGCTGCTGGGAGAGTGAGATGTGGGGCCAGCATTACTGGCAGGAATAAAGCCCAGTCTCTGCAAACATTTGTATATGGTTCTAAAAGTTGTCTGTGGGACTCCTTATTTCCTTCTGAGTTTTGTTTCTGAAAACTGCCCTTGTTAGCCAGTTTTTGTCAGGCTGAACTCAACTGCATGTTTTTGCTTCTAGTCTTGTATTCATGCTGCCAGATGGTACTAAAAAGGAAAAAGAGGAAAGGAATCACTATCTCTATTAATTTTCCTTGTTGGCCCTGCTGCTGAATGTCCTCTTCATCTGAGTGAACATTCCCACAGGGGAGCTGGTGATCTCCAGGCTATTTCAGACTAATCTCCCCTTCAGCTCAGCTCAACCAGTCTTGGATTCCACAAAACGGGTTTGTTCAGAGGTCTGCAAAATTCTGCTACAAGTAAAAACATGGGTTTACATTTTTCTCCTGCATTTTCTTCCTGTCTGACTTATTTAAGCATCTGTCCCTGGTAGGGTCATGCTAATCTTCCCAGGTCTTAAGTGCTCTGACTTCTCAGGCAATGAGGCATTTTTCATACTGGGAAAGGGATGGTGGGACACCAGCATCTGAACAGCAGCACTGAGATACTGAAGAATGCCCCTTTTGTTAGAAAGTTCAGCTATTGCTGTACAACTGGAACTATATTTGATAGCTTTCTTATATTATTTAGGTTTCCAATGAGAATGATGATAAAACTTGCATATATATATATAATTTAAAGCCAAACAGCTATCCCATTGCAGGATGTCTTAATTTTCTTGGTGGTTGGTTGTTGTGTTGGTTTTTTTTTTCCTGTGAGAAAATACCAATGTTGATACCAGGTGCAAAATTAAAACAATATCAGGATCCTCTTCATTCCCTAAGCACTGAAGTAATAAAAGTTGTGTATCAAGAGGAATTGGATGGACTAGTGTGTACTGATTAACCTCCAGAAAGCACATCTCATAGACACTTGTAATAACCAGAAAGGCAGAAGTAGAATTCAAAATCAGCACAAATCTCATTCTCCCGGAACAAAGTGGAAGTGTCTTGGGTACTTGAGCTGAAACCTGCATCATAGAGAAATACAAAACTCTCTGAAAAATCAATCTGTCTCAGTCCATCATTGTTGCATCTCCATTGCAAGATAAAGATATAAATCCAGTACTTCTTACTGAGTCTTAAATCCTTGACATTACAGACTCTCAGCCTAAAATGTAATAGCACCATTTTTGGGTTTTTTTCCCCCATCCTTAACAGAATGCAGTCAGTTGGGAAAGGAACATTTCTCAGTTTACTGTTGCTTGCTGTTTGCATTTCACTGGGAGCTGGAAGTCTCAGCAAGACTGTCTGCAGCCAGCAAGCCATATGTGGTGGCAAGTGTTGCACAGTTGTGTGATTCCTGTTGTAATTAACTCGGGTGTTCTTATGTCATTCCCGCTTTAATGAGGTTTTATGTTCTGAGTAGAAGAACAAGATGATCCCTCCTTTTCAACAAGCAAGGTCTTCACACTGGTCAAAGGGCTGAATCTGAAACTAGAGCTCTTAAGACTGGTTGCTTCAAGATGATCCTTCCTACCCCAGTTTTCAGGCTCCTGTTGCAGTTGGCAGCTTCTCTGATGTCTTAGTTGCCTGCAGCTCCCTGCCCAACAAGGTCAGGCTCCTCTGTGAGCACGCTGGGGAGGGAGGGGTATTCAAACCTCTGCCTGGTTGCAATTTGCCTTCCCATTCCAGCTGAGGCAATACTGAAGCCATTGGTACAGACAGTTCAGGGTGGGTATGTCTAGAAGAAGAGGATGATCTGCAGTATTTGGTAACCTCCTCAACATGTTCTGACACTTGCTATTAAAGGATATCAGGCTCAATATCTACCTGCTTCGTGTTCAGAACCTGTTGACACAACAGTAGCTTCCAGCATGTTGTACTCTTGCGTGCTGTTAGTAGCTGTACATCTTTCACCAGCAGCACTGTCTGCTTCAGCACTAGCCAGGGCATCTGATCAAAGTTTTCTTCTGGTGCCTGCTAAAGCCACAGACTCCTACTAGTAGGCAAGGCACTAGCTTACATTCTTTTGCTCTTTATGGCCATATATGCTACGCTGTTTAAACCACTGTTCCAGACAAGGTAGGTTGTTTTGAGACAACTGAAGTGCATCTGAGCAACTTTGGCAGTGATAGTTTCCTGAGTAGTAGGTAAGACAGAGCTCTCTGCTATTCATCTCCTCCTGTCTCCCTGCTGTGTACTGGCAGTTTTCCAGTTGCATTTGCAGACCTACTGCAAGATTCAGTGCAGCTTGGCTGGTATCTTCTTAGACCACAGTGGCTGAGAGAGCCCCAGGTCATTTAGCTAAAACATGCTAAGAAGAAGGAATGAGGCAGCTGTGTTTTCCAGCTCTGTTTATAATGTTCCCTGCTCCTCAGGGAGCTGTTGCCCCTCCCCTGCCCCCATTCTCCTCATATTTTAATTTCGTTTAAAAGCAACAAGTTGATTAGTTGCAGTCAGCCACAGTGTGCTAACTTCTACAAGTGACAAATAATGCCTTGTGTGTTCTTTATAGCCTGTATTCTTCTTGGAAAAGGTGAAAGTGAAACAGATTGAATATCATATGAGATAGGCATTGAGAGTGGAAAAAACAGAGGGGATTTTTTTCCTTTCTAAAATTCAAAGGGGGACAGTTCAGAAAGCAAGTCCCTTGTGACTGTGGGAGAAGGAGAGAATGGGAAGTGGGCTGGGACTGGATTTAGCCATAGAATGAAGGACTTGAAGGGATCATCCTCTTCTGTTTCTTTCCCCACACCTTGTGGATATGTCTGCAATACCAGTTTGAAAAGCTGCTGCTGCCATAGCTGAGGCGAGCAGCAGAGAGCAGGACTGAGCTGCTGCTCTCTGGTGGAGATGGTTGCCATAAGGACAGCTGGTGTAAAGAAGCAGCAGAAGTCCAAAACTCATTGCTAATGTCCTGTCTTTAGTTTAGAAGCTGTTGTGGTGGTCTTCTGTTCTCATACCTGTGCATACACATGGGATGGAGAGAGGAGGCAATGGGACAGTTTGTCATCGGTTCCCTTGCACTCCTGGGCTGCTTCCTGTTGGGATGAAACCAGGATTTGCTTCTCATCAGATTATTCCTTGGGAAAAGCTTTTAGAGCAGAGCAGAAAGGAGGTGAATAATATATATCTCAAAGGGGAGGGAATAGAAAGAGTGAGATGGGGGAAAACAAGGAATGTGTGTTAATTTGCCACTTACAAAGCCATATTTTTCTGTCTGTCTTAATGGAAAGTAATCAACAAATGTCATTAAACTGATGAGGCTGCCTTATTTAATAATGAGGCATTTTTAAGTGGAAGTGCTGAACAATAGTTGTCTTTTTTTTAACAACAGTTTTGTTTTTCATTAATGAAATAAAAATCTCAAGGGGAGGAGGCCATATGGAATGAATTATATGTTCTAGATTTCATAGAAATTATTTAGTGTCAACTTACACTTTGTGCTTCAGCTAGAATAATGAAGCTCATGGGATTTAGTTCAAATGGGGTTTGGAACCTGCTTTCCAGGGGTGGGAGGAGGGCTGTTGATCAGAAGCTTTAGCAATTTTGGTTGTATTTATTTCTTGCCGTCCCTCAGCATTTGCTCCACAGATTAACTGTTCCCTGTGAGAAATTATTTTGCATACCTCCCTTAACTCACACTCCTAAATTCACTGGCTATCTTTCAGTGCCAAAATGCAGCTCAGGTTCAAATATGTAGTGAGCCTGTTTTTATACTGACTGCATCAGCAGGTTGTATACTCTATTAGTGAAAATCTTTCAGATGCCTGGTATGATGTTAGAGTTTTTAATGTAGTGAAAAAGAATAGAAACCTGCAAACTGGTGCCTTGTGAGGTTCTGTTTATCTATCTATCTATCTAATCTATCCTCTATCAGGTAGTAAATTATTTGATTTTTTTTTTTCACCCCAGCACAAAGAATTCAGGAAATCAGGTGTGAACTTCCCAGTCAACTGCTTCTACATCACTTTATCTGGATGTTATGTTCTTTCCACTCTTGTTTATACATTAAAGAATGGTAAAGGTGATATGTTTGTAAGAGGTTTGGTACGTGTAAAAGGTCTCAGGGGGACTAAGAAAGATGGGCCCAGTCTTTTTAGCAGGGCCTGTTGTCACAGGACAAGGGGCAATGATTTGAATCTAAAAGAGGGTAGATTCAGACTGGATACAAGGAAGAAAATGTTTACAATGGGGGTGGTGAAACACTGGCATGGGTTGCCCAGGGAGATGGTAGAAGCTCCATCCCTGGAAGCATTCAGGGTCAGGTTGGATGGGTCTCTGAGCAACCTTATGTAGTTAAAGATGTTCCTGATCACTGCAAGGGGGCTGAACTAGATGACATTTAAAGGTCTTTTCTGACCCAAACCATTCTCTTACTGCATGTGAATTTATACAGATTTAAAAGATTTCTAAGAGCTGTGTTTGCAGTAGGTCCTGTTGAATGCAAATATATACTGAAGTGTCTTCCAGGCTCTATTATAAATTTTTATAAGATACCCTTTCACAAGTTATCAGTTTAATAGCTAAACTTACACACATTTGAGACTCTTTAAGCTTAGGCAAAGGTGAAAGGCTAGCTACAGTAATCACCTCAGCTAAGGCCTTTGGACGTGTCTGGCATATCAGCATCCCTGCTTTCATAATGGTCAGGCTTCCTTCCTTGTGGAAGTAGAGGGTGAAGCAGAAATTCTCCTAAATCTGCAGGAACCCAAATTAGCTGAGTTCTGCTCCTCTACTAATCCATCAGCACCACTCTAGAAGCAGCCCCTGTGTGTAGCAGATGAGAAAGCCACTTGGTTTTTTCACATTCCATGGCATTTCCCTGTTGGCTGGGCTGGCTCTTTGATGATGTCCTTGCTACTCAGTGCTCAGGCACTTGATTAGGTAACGAACCTTCACCTTGCTCTGTACTCTTGCCCTTCTGATGCACTGTGCTGCCAGTCTCCCAGCTAAAGCAGACAACCATCATCTCCAGCATGAAACAAAAGATGAGAACTTATTTTACCCAGAAAATGCTCAATACCTTCAGACTTAAACCCTTCTCTTGTTCTGAATTCCATTTTGAAAAGGTGAATGTGATCCACAGGATCCACAGACCACAGCAACAGCCACCTCCTCTCTAGATGAACCACGGATGTTAGAATACATTCATAAGCTGAGGTTTTCTACTGTGCATATGGAAATGAGCTACAAAAGATGCTGCATTTAATGCTGCATCTATTTATGTTTGCAAAAGTCAAAAAGACTTTACCTAAAGAGAGCAAGTAGAATCTCTCCTGTGCTTCTGTAGCAATAAGCAGTAAGGTTTGACATTTTAAAAACTGATGGCCTAAGATGTAAAAATAGATGAGCTTTTTTTTTTAAAAAAAAAAAATCCTGGAGATTTTTCTGTAGGTTAAATGCAATGTACTCTGAACATCACCACTTTATTTCCAGAGCTGTTTCCTATAACACTTCTGTGAAATGCAGAACTTTCACATTTCACTTCAGTGAAATGCAGCAAAATTAAACAAGAATAAAAGGCATGTCTCTGAGGAAGATCAACCTCTGCTCCAAGAAAAGAATAGGAACCTGAGAGCATGCCAATTATAGGAGTGTATGAAGAAGCAGGTGGTGTATTCTGAATAAGACAGAGCTGGGAAGAAATATGCAGGTATGGAAGGAATTGTTTGTAAAGAATAAGAAACCATTATTGAACTGATACTGGAACACTTAGGGTTAATTTTATACAAGGGCTGGGATGTGCTTAATAAACATTTCTTCTTAGCAATGATTTGTTTCCCTTTATGGCTAGATTTGTCTTTTTGAGCAGCCAGCAGCTTGTCTAAGATGGGAGAAGTTTCTCTGTCAGGTAAAGACATTTTGAGGACCTGTGAGGACAGGTTTCAAGGTTTTGGAATTAGAGCATGTGCTGCTCTTCTTGTGAGACCACAGGTAACTTGGAGAATGGAAAGTGCAGGTATGGAGGCTGATTGAGCTCTCTGAGTAAACACTGGTCTTCTCAAGGATTTCAGACCTATTTCTTCCTATTTTTTTCTCAATCATTCAGTTGCTCTTGATGTTACCCATGCCTGTGTGTGTATATATATATATACACACACCATATATACAAATAAAATAGGATTTAATGAACGTGAACAATGAGAAATACCCATCCAAACCAAATCTCAGAGGTCTGGCTGTCCCTACCCCATAATAAAAGTTGCTTACTTGTTTCAGGACTGAATGTATAGCTATAAACTATCTTTAATTGAAATAGTATTTCCCAGTAACGTCAATATGCCCTTTGAATGGAATAGTTCTGTTGCTGGGGTAATAATATGTTGTGCACATCCCAGTGGCTCCAAAACCTAAACAGTTCACCTGCATTTGGCATATAGGGAAAGACTGGGAATTAGAAAAAACGTCCTCTTTCTTTTGAGTTAGGGGAAAAAAATATATATAAGATAAAAGAATATTATTTGTGTCTCTAAAATGGCTGGAGGTTTTTGGATGTTTTTGTTTGGAGTGACCTGAACAGTGCTGTTGATCTGTTGTTTGAGTAATAATGTTCTCTGTTTAATTCATGGATTCACCAGCAGCTTTCAATTACATGCCATGTCCAAAGTATGAGAAGAAAGTTTTCTCTTCAAATGTTATATTTGATAGATTCAGAAAAACTAAAAGGGCTTCAAATGATGCTTAAGAGATTTTTATCTCAGAGATCTGTACTTAGTAAGAAGTCCTTTTCACAGTTCTTTCCACCTTTGTTATGTTCCTGACACATTCTGGCCCTCCCTGTCAAATGTATTCTTCTTCTTATAGGGTGGCTACTAACTCTTCTATTGAGGGACTAAAAATGAATCCCTTCCAATAGCATCAATGTTCCCCAGGCTTCTTGATTCCCTTTGGTAGCCATGCAGCTCATGGCAGGAACAGCTCATTTTGCATGAGGGTAGTTTGCTCCTCCGTGGAGCTTTGCACTTCCAGTTCCAGGTGAGCTTCACTCTGTATCTTTGAGGTTTACACTCATGTCTGCTGCACTGATAATCTTTCCTGTCTAAACTCTTAAGCTAAATTCAGCTTGGGAACTGAATACATCCAGGGTTCAGGTACTTAGACCTATTTCCTTCTCTCACAATTGGTGTTTTTGAGCAGGGAGGGGGGAAGTCAAGTTTCAAGCAGAAATTAGACCTGTACTGTAAGTGTATTGTCATTTTATTAGAAGAAATCATTAACCACGGAAAAGATCAGTCCTGGCTGAGATGGATGAGCTTCTGTTTCTGTTAAAAACATTTCTTGTTTAGCAAAGGTTGTCCATGTCTTCTGGATTTTGTCTGGTAAGTGGCTTTGGAGTGTATTCAGGGCAGCTGGTGAGAGATCCTGCCTTTCAGCTTCGTACAAACCAACTGCAAAATGGCAGTGGAGTTGAGAGGAAATATTGAGTGAATTTACAGGTCAGGAAAGCTTCTGAGCATAAGCTTGTTACCAGATAACCTGCCTTTCAAAGTGCATTTTCTACTTCTCAATAGTACATGCTTTTTGGAGAAGTTGCCCTTCTAATTTGCCCTTTCTTCCCTAAAGAGAAGAAAATTCTCTGATAATTGTCTGATGGTTCTTTCCAAATGTGTGCTGGACAATTCCCACATCTGATTAACAATGCTAGAATTTTCAGAAATCTTGCACTTTTGCCAAACTAAAATTAGTGAAAAACAGTTTAAATATTTTACAGCTGGGCCACATTACACAGTAATTGCATACTTAATAATACAGGATGTACACGACTACTTAGAAGGAAAATTAAATAATTTGCTTTCATATTAGCTTTTTCCTTAAAAAAAAAAAAAGCTGAATACTTCATAACTTGTTTATGTTTATTTCATTTTTGCTAAAAGCTTTAAACAGCAATGTTTTAATTTGGTAAGGATTAGAGTATTATACTTTTAAACCTGATTTAAATATCCTTTAAACAGTACAGAATATGTTTCTTTTTCCTTAAAACTTTGACATATGTGTGTCTCCAGTAGTAGCTGTAGACACTTGGAACAGCAAACAAACAACAACAAAATAATTATAACCCTTA
>JAOEGS010015233.1:0-67152 GCA_025447755.1 Corythornis vintsioides
AGAGAATCTTGGAACGTATTTATGCAGAAATGACAAGCAATTCCAGACACTAAAGGCTGATCTACTATCTAAGCACTTAAAGCCATTAATAGGAATAATGATCTAACTCCAACATATGAATGAGGCTCAAGCATTACTCTCACAGGGGCCTATTTAAATTCCTAAGAGGTTTAAAGTTATCAAAGGAAGAAGAGGCTTAAAGTACTATTACATGCAGTGAAAAAAAAAAAGCCCTCAGAAAAAGAAAATAAATTGAAAACACAACAGTAAATAGCAAGAGGTGCTGCTCCTGTTGTACACTCTGGTGATATTCTTCTGCAACTGTCATTATTTTAAAAAGCCAACCTGACATACATGTTAGCAGACAAATATCTGTGAAGTATTACCAGAGAAATTTTAAATACTTCTTAAAGCTGAAATTCAGACAGCAAAGAATCTGGTTTCATGAGGATTACGATCTTATGGCATTGTGACTGTCCTTTGAATTTCATGTTCTTTTGAACCACTGCAGTAAGTGAAATAGAAGAAGCAGACAGGAAAACCTGCACAATTACAATGTCTCTTCCTTACAAATACTGAATTAATTCCCATCTCTCTAAGCATCCAATTTGAGCAGTCCTCTCAATTATATTCCATGTATTAGGGCTGATGATGAACCAATTTTATTTACAGCAAAACACAGCTCTATTGTTTAAAGTATTCACAGTAACCACATTTTTTCCTTCACTGTGCAATTCAGAACGATCCTATTTGTATTTTTAATTACATAAGCAAGTAATGTTTTTCTTTTTTCAATTCATGCCAGTATTTTGACTAGTACCTCAGCTAAAATTCTTCAAAGGGTAAAGTTAAAATGACAGTGAAATCAACCCTTAAAATTAGTAGTTTGTTGAATTGCCCTAAGACATTGTGAAAGGGCATTATACAGATGTACACATTTATTTTTTCCCCTTCTAAGGAGAATGAAGAAATCAGAGAGAAAAGCTGTCTGTGCCAATACAGAAATCATTCTTTCCCCACCCATTTTCTAGAAGCAGTCTGATGGTTTCATAGTTCTCCTAATCTTTATTTCTAGCTAGAGAAAGCTTAATTTAAACAGCAGAAAATGCCAAATTTGTACTTCTTTAAAAGGACAATGCACAAAATTCAGATACAGAAGCACACACAGAAACTGCAGTGATTTTATCTCTCCACAATACATTTACCACAGCCTGAAGGGAAGATGCTTTGGAATGTTCCAGGTACCTCTGAGCCCTTCCATGCCCCAGAGATGCCCCCCCTCATTTGCCTGCTGAAGTCTTAACCCCCATCCTCTTGCTCCCAGCCACCACTACTGACCCACTCCCATTTCCAAGGCTGGCAGGACATTCCTGGGGATGTTTTATTTGGCTTTATTCTCCTCCAGGGACACAGGGCTGAGGTACACCCACACCTGAGCCTTCCTAGTGGGGGGCTCGCTGTGTCAGAATCACACTGAACACAGAAGAGATTCCCTGCACCTGCATAAAGAGCTGGAAAGCAATTCCCACATGCTCAGGTTCTCTAGGACAACCCTTCTGTGCCCTGGCCTCCAGAGACTGATCACGTTACCCAGTGAGGAGAGAGGACACAGCAAAGCTGGTGCCTGGCAGGAGCCACGGGCAGCCTGTTCTACACCACACCAGGAATGCAGGCTGCTGCTGCAGAGCAGTGTTTCCCATCCTCGTGTCTATTGCAGCACTTTACACACAGGTGCAAGCAGAGCTATCTCTACTACACTCTTTTATCTGCGTCGAGGTGGTTCCTTTCCTCCCTCTTTACTGTTATTAACAGAAAAAAAAAATCCAGTAGAATTTTGCACAAAATCTGAAGGTTTGGAATAAGAGACAACAATGAAAAAAGATTTTCCGTCTGTCTGATGAAAAATGAGAGTTATTTTAGCCAACATGCTATTGCCTGAATGCCAAGGGAAAAGCACTCGTCATTAGAGGAATGAATTGCTCAGCTGTTTATAAGCAAAAAGCTCTGGGGGAATTTCTCAAGGCCCAAACCACAAAGCATTGCAGGGTTACACAAACATATGTTGCAGGTGTTTTAGGGTAGACAGGTGGGAAAACCTCAGCTACTGAAAAATACTCCACTTAATAGATTGTATCTGAAGCTGGATAACCTAAATGCAACAGAAAGAAACCCAAACAAAACGTTATTGGGGAGTTAACGTAACCACAGCAATGGGTTCACCAGAACAGTTTTCTCACCAGTGCCAAACGGGGTTTTTTAAAACTAGTTCTTCGCCAATATATTAAGCAAGTGCTGCCAAACATAAAGCCTTTTTTTTTTTAAGTAATAATATTTTAAGCCTAAACCAAAGAACAGATGTTATTAAACATATATAAAAAAGGAGAAAGATAATGATGCAGTGTTGGTTTTTCTTATTTAAATATTTTTCAGGAGCCAGTCTGCTCCTTTTCACCTTTACCTGACAGGACAATATTGCACTGTTTCATAATTCTCGTACAGCCTAAAACATTTTTGTATTAAAATGTTGCTATATCTTTTTCTTTCATTTGTTTGCAATGGAAGTTGGAGGAGCACATGTATAAGCAATAGCTTAACATTACATAAGCTTACAAAAATACTTTTGTATACTAAACAACCAACTGACTGTAGAGCATTCAAGGCAAATGCCACTCCCCAAACAAGACTTTCCTTCCAGCTTTTTCCTTCTCCCTAGCTATACCTTCTGCAGAACATGCAATCTGCTGGAGAGCACAAAGTATTTGTTCTGTGCACCCAAGAACCACGGAGTTAAATGCTTACCAAAAAGAAAAAACCAAACAGCAGTGGGACATTAGAAAACAATGGTTCAAGGCCAACAGCAAAGTATTACCCAAAACACAGGTTGATTATCTGCATCTCTCTGCCCTGTGCAGGGAAGCAGCACAAGGTGAAAGCATCCTGACAGAGCTCACAGGACTCAGGAGATCCTGCACTACCACTGGTGCTGGCAGAGGAGCACCCTAACCCAGCTGGGAATGCTGCTCCCTGCTCACACCTAGGAGATGCTGTGGGTCTCTGCTGCAGAACTCATTTTTACAACACAATAACAGCATGAAGAATTATCATATTTAATCATTCCTGAAGAAAATTAGGGAATGCTTTTATTCCCCCAAACAACAGAAATTCCCAGAAAGAACTGAAAGGGAAAGAAATGCAGTTAATTGGGTCAAGGCAGGGAAAAAACCCTGAACTCTGATCAAGCTGAAATAAATTATCTCCAGTTTGGTTACATGACAACCCTCCATTCCCCTGGCAACTGGAAATTTCAGATACCAGGAAGATATTTTAAATACTGTGCATTATGGACTATTTTTAACTCCATACACACATGCTTTCTCTCACATGGGCATTCTATGACAAGAGACAAAGAAATGAAAAAAAAAATGACAAGAGAGATTTAAAAATAATTTCAGTGACTTGACTGAAAGAAATTTCTCATTGTGTATTTTGGCTTCTTGTCCTAACTGAGTGGAAAGTTGTGGGGGTTTTGTTGTTATTGTTAATTTGATGTTTGCTTGGTTTTGTTTTAATTTATAGTTTTACAGTGTATTGCATTCTGACAGGTAGATCAAATCCTACCAGATCAGATTTTACTGATATTCCAGACAAAAGGACTCTGACTGACAATGCTCAAGTTCATAACCTATGTAAAATCCCCATCTTGCATTAACAGAATTGCTTAAGTACCTTCTACATCTGACTCTTCATTTAGTTGCCTGTTTTTCAGCCAAACCCTTGGTTTTAAGAGGTAAATGAAGTAAAGAGTGAGGTATAAATCTGAGTGTTCAGCCCTACCCATGACAGATTTACTCTCTGGCATCCTGCAGCCCTGCATGGGTAGGAACAGGAGTTTCACAACACTGAGGAGAAGACCCAGGCTTTGGAAGGGAACACACAGCAAGCCCTGCTTTAAACCCTGCAATGCTCCAAAAGATCATATTTAAATGATGACATCTTTAATTTACCACATTGTAGTTTTATTGGCACTCATTCTGGACAACCTGAGTAGCTCACGGGTGGCTTTGTGAGTAATGCAGTTACCCAAAGCTTGCACTGACTGATAACCCCCTACAACCACCCCCACAGCTCTTATCTCCTGCAGGTATCTGCTCGCACACAAACTGGGGAACACCAAAACATCTGAGGGTGCTGTTTGGTTATCTCAGCTGCGTGGAAACGGAACAGATTAATTTCTGTCCTGTGAGTACTGTGGTACATAAACACTTGGCAAGGTCTAGGGGAGTGACAGAGAAAAGAGTATGGTGTCCAAGTCTTCACCTCTAAAATGCAGAGAGAAATTGAGATGCTGGTGCTGCAGGACAGACAAGTCCTTTCACTTTGCAGAGCCATTTTGAGCACTGCTGCTCCTTGAAAAGACACAGGACAGAGGCAGGACGTCTCCAGCCCTGATTTGCCACAAAAAGTTACAGCAAAGGACAAAATGTACCATTCTCACTCCAACCTTGAAAGCATTGTGCTCTTTCCGAGAAGCATTCCCCAACACAATGTACTCAAGTAGCTTGTATACCACAATTAGCACATTAATATTTGCTATAAAATATGTCAATACCCCAGCACTACATCTACATTTATATCAGAAGAGACTGAACTTGAATTCCATCATAATAGACTGGCTATGATTCAGTAGCTAATCTTTCATGCATTATTGAAAAGTTATGAATCTATTTTTATATAACTCACAGTAGGTGTTTTGAAAATTTTAGTCAAATAAATAAATTGTGATAAGGAGAACTTTTGATTAGGTGGAATTGAAGTGCTCTAAGTGGTTTAAGTGCTTCCTTTTGATAAACTATCTTGCAAAATAGAAGTGATTAATTGAATTGTCAGGTTGCACATAAGAACCACCATAATCACCTCACTCTAACACCGTTAAATGCATTTTATTAGTGTAATTTTATAAATAACAACATTACTCTTTAGGAGGGTCAGCAGCTTTAGATGACTTTTTAAATAGAAGTAAAGCAATCATTTGAAAGAAATAGCCCCAAGAAATTCACAAGCAATAAATTTTATTGGTAGCTAAAGTAATTAAAATCTTGAAGTGCTCCAACTTCTTGCTAAAGCAAGAATCAGAATTGCTTTTACTTTGCTACTCAGGATATCAACTTGAACAGTTTAAAATTTTGGTTTCCAAAGAGGACTTTCCCATCTTGCCTCCCTAAAGTACTTGCCCAGAACATGACAGAGCTTATGAATTACCAGTAAATATTACTGGGAGTGCTGGTCAGCACAGGGGAGTAATTCCTCCCCTATTTCCAAATTTTCCCTGGTCACCCATCTGGCCTGAACATGATGTTGCCACATCTTGTCCCTTCTGATTCATAGGAAATACACCTCAATAAAAAACAGAATTATGAAATCTTCAGAGGTTGAAAACCACAAACACTTTTTTTCTCCTTGTGTTTTAATTAGCCCAACAACTGCTCAGCAAGTAACTGCCTTGACTGTTTATTGAATAATGTATATGCTACTTGCTGCTCTACACAATGCTATTATATACTTGGTTTAATATTAACTGCAAGTAGAAACAATGGTTCCTGACTTGCTTTTAGCTGTGTCCTCTGCACATCTACACCCACCCACTCAGAAATCACCAGCCATGCCACCAGCTCCTCACCAGCAGCTCTATGCTGGCTCACCAAGGGCAGCAATGAGACCAACAAAGTCAGCTTGCTGTCCCTGCTGGGCTCTGCTCCACTGTCAGTGGGCTGCAGCATCACCTCACCCAGTCCCGGGGCTGCACTACCCTGCATGCAGCACAGCTTTCTCCTGGCTTTGAGAGCTCTCACTCTTCAAGAAGCTTTGCTTTATTCTTTATTATTTCCCACCGTTTTCGTATGCATTGAAGTTCAGTGGCTGCTTAACTTCTCTGACACAGTATTTATGGGTTCTGAAGCAGACAGCTGGTTTGTGCATACACCACCAAAGAGAGCAGAGCTGGAAACTGCATCACAGGCAGCCTAAGAGACCTCGAGTGCTGGCTGCTGTGGTACGTGTGATGCTGAGGAATGAGAAGGATAAAAAAATGTCTCATTTGAAAATGATGACTAATCAACCACTTACCAAGATATTTCTTCTTGAAAATATGACTGCTGATGTGCTGGATACCTTGAGGAAGATGACTAATTTACGGTGGGTCAATTAAATAATGTGTCAGGGGAGAGGACAATGAATCCTCTGAGAGGTGAGAAAGTTACTGCCCTGTGAGTATTGACCTCGTAGCCTTTTTCTCTTTTGCAATGCACAGATGCATTGGGAAGGAAGGTTTTGAAACAAACATTAAGAAAATGAAGAGGGTTTTAAATTCACGGTACACTTACTATTTTTATGTGGTACTATGGCAACATGGTTATTCCAAGTAATTTATCATTAAACGCATAGCTCATGTCATACCTTATTCTATTAATGAAACACAATAACTGAATATTTTAACAGTAATTCTTAAAGCATGGCCTATCTCCTTGGACAGCAAAAGCTTCTGATCTTAAGAACATGAACAAAGAGGAAAGTAGTGTGAAGATTTTTCCATGTAAGATGTATGCAATTCTTAGTTGTATAGGCCCACATTACACAGCTTAGCAGTTCCAGTTTTATGTTTAGATTACATCTCACCTCACTCTATTTGCACATGGGGAAGTTAGACCATGAAAGTGCTTGGGTTCAAAGAACTGTATGTGGTTATAAAACCAGAAGTCAGCATGAAGATCTTGACATATTTTTCTTCATAAAAAATCTGTGTTGTACCAAGATCTTAATCTTTCAGAAATTAAGGCAAATAGATATTCTGTGTGAATCACTGGAAGTAAATGCATTTAATTTTGCTTTTTGTAGTTCCTTTCCTCCCAGGTGAAGAGACCTGTACTTGGCTTTTCTGGAAAACCTTGTTTCCCTTCAGTCAAGGCAACTCTTTTAAAGTGCAGGTGACCTCACTTGTACCACAGCTCCTGCTGCACTGGGATATCCATCATCCCAGCTTCCTTATACTTAACTTTTCATACAACCCAAACCCCTAATGTATTACTGCAAATCTCCTGAAATATCAGTCTCATTCTTCATGACTGAAAAAAGAAAAAAGCAAGACACAAATGTTTGCCAGAGTCCCCCCTGCCTTGTTAGTACCCATCCAACAAAATGGACCTGGCACCCCAGCAATAACCCTGTGTTTGGGTACAAAATTAATGAGTTGCTAATGCCCACACACTGCCAGATCCTAACTTCTGATTGGCTGCAGCCTGGTCATTAAAGAGAGGTAATTAATGCCAGATTGCACACACAATGCTAACAAACAAACAAAACAACCCCAAACCTGTTTTTCTCCTGCCACAAACAGTAAAACAAACAATCCTGACACAGCTTTCAAAGGACAGTTGCAGCTCTACAGTGGCACCTCAGCTAATGAGTGGATAGAAAAGAATTTATCTGAAGAAGAAAGTGAAACTCAACAGCCTTTCAGGCACATGAAACTAGCTTGGAGAAAACTCTGAGACGGTGGCAGCTACTTAAGAAGAAAATTCAGTTGAAAATAAATGTACAAAGAGTTTGGTTGGAAGTTTCAGAAATGTGTTTTCCTCTTGTCACTTGCTGCTCATATTGTGAGCAGTGTTGAAAGCTGGAGTGCAGATTTCTCTGACTAATCGTTGTGTGAGTGATCATGACCACCTATTATTGCTTAAGTTTTCTGGCAGTACCTGTAATTTCAGTCATGACTTCTTTGAAATGTCTTGTATGCTTCATCATGGATGCAATTAGAATTTAATATTATTATATGGCCACTTTCAGTGTCTGCAAATAGCTTAAAATGCAACACTGAAAAAATATCATCAGCAGTAACTGTAACATCATCAGCATAACCGACAAATTAATTCCATCAACAAAGCACCACCTCTTTCTTTTTTTGAATCAATGGTTGATGATAAAAGGTGTCTCCACTGAATCAGGCTCCTAACTAGCTTGCTCAACAGTAGGGTAACTCACCATCTTAAAATATCTGAAAGCAAACTTACATACAAAAATATTAAAATTAATACAGTAAGCTTTCAGACAAAGGACTGTTGGGAGGTTCTCAATATGCAATGTAAAACTGTAATATTCTAAGTAGTGACTTAGTTTTCCAATAAGTCATTGTGATAAGATTAACACTTCAACGCAGAACAAAATACAAATAAGAACACCCAAAGATGAAAATTACTTTGCTTATGTTGCTGTATTAGAATTTTATTTGCTAAAGGGTGAAAACAGATTTGCAAAATTCACAGTTAACTTAAAACAATAGTTTTAAACCTTTTATTCCTAGCCCTGGCTGCCTTCAGGAAGGAAAGAACATCTGGTTATTTAAGGAACACAATATGTTCACATTTTCTATGACTTTTGTTTCTAATTGGGTTTTTAATTTTTTTGGTTTTATTTTTTTTTTATTTGAACAAGTCTAGTTAGAACTATGTTTTTTAATCACTTTATATTTTTCCACTGGCTTATCTCTGTATCTCTACTTCTTAATTTTGCAGCATTTGCTTTGAAAACTAAGAGTGCTGAATGGTTTCTATATAGAAAAAATGGAAAAAGTTGGTGACTCTCAGGATATGAAATAGACACACCTTCAGTAAATGCTTTTGGAGATGTAAAAAAAAAAGCTCTTATTACCTAATTTCACATACACATAATTTAATAGCTCATTCTTCCATAGGAGCTCTACTGTGAGATTGAGAAGGACTGTAAGTGCATGGAAGTTACTTTCATATAATTAATTAATTGAGGTACTTGTTCAAAGATTAGAAATGTGAAACAAATCCCCTGCTAAGCAGGTTAACTCTGCCACACTGTGCAGAGGTGACAACACTGATCTGAGCTTTTCATTCTGCATTTTGCTAAGAACTGAAGCCAGTCAAATGCAGAAAAGGCTGAAATGGAATGATTCTGCATTGATCCACACTCATGTCTGTAAAACTAGTATCTCAGGCCTGCTGCAGAGACAGGTGCAGGAACAGCTTCTCAGCTATTACACAGACTTCTCTTCGAGGCACTGGAATGGATCAGGGATGTGGTGACTAAAGGTCCTCTCATCCTGACTGGGGCTCACGGGGTGAAAGGAAAGCTGCTGCATGCATTAGATTAATGACAAGCACTGATTACTTTTATTTTAAAACATTGTTGTTACTGGATAATGCTAAGGCTTCTGGCAAGGTTTGATTCCAAAAAAGGTCAGGAAATTATATTTGTCCTTCTGTAAGAAAAAAATGCCATCCAACTTTTAAGTATGTTGACATTTAGGGTTGTTTTCCTGTTGAGGAATGCAGTGAAAAGGAGCAACCAAAATGTGACAGTTCATCAAGCCAAAGTTCACCTCTGCTGATAGTCTACAAGACAAATAAGTCAGGAGGAGATATGTCAGACCAAGGAAAGAGAAGAAATAATGGATGTTATTAGATGTAAAAAACCCAGTTTATCTCCAGAATCAGAAGTTATGGACAGAAAGGCTATACCAGGTCCATCTCAACTACTTCTTTCACAAGAAGTTTGTGGTTTATGTTTGCCCTCTTGAGCTATTATCTTGGTATTTAGACTGCTTAGGAGAACAGCTGAGTGATTAATAATTATTCTATCTTTTAACATATAGCTTCAATAAATGACAGATTACATATAGGATTTAGTTTGAGATCCTAGCAGAATCTTCCTCCCTCTGTATGTTCCCTCCAAAAAGTACTTGTATCTTGTTTTACTAAGAGAGTACATAAATAGATGCTGGGCAGCCTGATTTAACAGGCTGCTGCTAAAATCTTAAGAAAGATTCCTGAGATCTAACATTACAAACTTTCTTACACACTGAAAAGAGGATACACTTCTCATCATGAAAGAAATCTTTGTGCCTGAGAGGAATGAAAAAAGCAGCATTAAGGATGCAGGTTTCTGCAAAAAAAAGGATACAGAAACAAACAGATGATTTTTTTCTTAATCCATAGAAGTGTAAACATTGATACTGAATGAAATTCTGCAGAAGGCAGACAGGAGTGCAGAAGTTATGTATTTTTTCCTTTCAAAGGTGACATGCATCAAGAAGACGAGGGAAATCAGATTTACACTGGCAGCCTACTAATGGGACATGCACAAAGACAGTTCAAAACCAGTAGCACAAATTCTGCTATCTAGCAAAGATCTGAGGATTGCAAAGATTACTGTGTACAGCTCCATCTCAAACTCTTCATCCACTACACTGGGGATATCTGCTGTGCATTATAGCCACACATATACACATGCCATTCTCAAACAAAAAAGAGCTTGGCTTTTCTTTTAGTATAGATGAGTGTATCAGAAACCGTATGCTAGAAAAAAAAAAGTATTTATACATTTTATTCCTGTGAATCTTTTCAGGCTTCCACAGCATACTCTTGTTTCGAATTGAAAACCATCACACAACTATTATATGTTGGGCAGGGTTAGTACTTTAAGGATCAACAGGGATTAATCCGCAGAAATCCCATGAAAAGGTTTTACAGATGAATTTGCAGACCACTTATATACAGTTTACTAGGTTATTATAAAAATATTACTGTTTCCCTCAAAATTTTACTTCATTGTGAAAGCTGTCTGTGCAGAATACCAGGCAAAGGTATTCTAAAGTGCATAACCATCTGCAGTTACCAGGGTTCTGCATAAAGCAGTAGAAAAATATTCTTTAAAGAGTAAAGGAACTTTGTTCTCTTGGTCACCAGATCTTTACTTCAGCTTTTTTGTCAGTTAAGATGAAACTTAAAACTACAGTTTAGTCCCCAAAGTATAGGTTGTTTGTATTAACTTCACAGTAGTTAGAAGATTACATGGCAGAGATGTATTCACTGTGTTTCTCACCTTTGGATCTCGGAGAAAAAGTGCTCTTAGGATAAGGGAGTGAACATCCCCAATAGGTGGGTAATGCATCAGAAGTCCCAAACAGGTCTGATAATTACTTGAAATCACTACAATGAAAATGAAAAAAAAAAAGAAAAAGTGGGAAAAAGGCAGCAAAATATTACAATCTCATGTTGATATTCTAACCCTTTGCAGTAGATTCATCACAGTTCAGGTTCAGCTCTCTTCCCATAGGAATCTCTAAGAACTCAGGCACTGATCAGAGCAAAGATGCTGCATGGTCAAGCTTCATGACCTCTTGGTCCAGTGTCACTACAGGCAATGCTAAACCTACCACTGACTTTATGCCATGGACATTAATGATAACTCCAGATTTAGATGCCTACAGGTAGCTCTCTGCAGCTGTGCCCCTAAAGCCTGGGTGGGTCAGTGGAGGGCAGGGCAAGAACTAGTCCCAGTGAAATGGGCACTGACTTTTCAGACACTCATCTGCACAGTCCTAAATTTAACTGTGTTAATTTGAGATAAATTTATACCTCCAGTCCTGCTTTTACTTCCCTCCTCTTAGACAATTCTTTGCTAAAATACCTTTTATGTTGCTCTTATGTGTAACTTAGACGTACGTGTCCCCACATATATATACATACATAAAATGTCAACAACTTATTTTCTTGTAAATCAGAAGCTATTCATAAAATGTTCAGGAAAAAGGCTAGATTTTAATCTCATAAATACTTAAAAACATAACATACCATTAACTTTGTTTGAATTTTTACTTATTCAGAAATTTTTCAACATGCTTTGCTGAAGTTTTGATTTTGTGATAACTGTGCTGGATTTTATCTGAATCTCTGTAAGTTTATTCTATGGTTCTTTGCTCCTTGTCGCTGTCTTCTGTTGGGTTTTTTTGTTGTGGTTTTTTTTTTTTTTTTTTTCTCCAAATCAATCTAATTATGAGTGCAATTATTAAAGACATCTTTTCAGGCAGGTCTATGTAAACTACTTCATTTCTTTTGCACCATCTAAATCCAGGCAATCCATCTGCTACAGCTGTCAAAGCAATGCCTGTTAATGATGCTTGCACTCTGCAACATAAAAGACAGCTTCCAACAATAGTAATTGTAAATAAATTTTAACTGCACTATTCTGAGAACTTTAGCTGTAGTAACAAATACTTTTAATTAATCAGACCTCTACACCAGAAAGGATCATTGCAAATACAAAATTATTTTTAATCAATAAAAGGCAAAATAAAGGACTGTTTTAGAGAGAGAAAAATGTAAATGTTTCACTACTTCTCTTTCATGTGAATAAGCCTCACATCCTCCTGTACCTTTCCTCCCTCAACAAGAGGATTATGGGCAAAAGATGCAGGACTGGGCAAAATGAATAATTATAATCTGTGTAGGGAACCACTTTATCATCTTCATTTCCGTTGCTGATCCGACAGCTTGTAATTTCATACATCTGCTTTCATTTGTAAAGCACTCACTTATCCTACTCATTCTTTATCTCTTCTGCCTGTTCTTCTTCCTATCCTTTGTTTTTCTTGTTCATATTCAGGTATCTGGGTTTTTTCCTCGCTGAAGTCACAAAGCTGGCATAATGAACACAATACAATGATCTCTGTCAGAGTGCTTTCAGAGGAGTATAATGTAAGAACCACATAGTACATACCCAATCACACTCATGAGTAAATAAAATTTAAGATAGTGTACTGCAAAGCTCTGTTACCAAAGAAAAATACTGGAAATTGATAGCAAATTCTAAATGCTTCTATAAACAATAGGCAGTAAGACACATGTATTTCTTTTGAACAGAGAAATATGTTTTCTATTCTGCAATGTAAAATGGAATAAATTTATCCTTTATTTTTCATGGAAGAGTTATTTGCTGTCTCACAGATATACAAATAAATGAGTGTTAAAAAAGCTAATTTATATTAATGGTGTAGACTTAACCCCTGACCTGTGTCCAGCATGTCAAGGGAGGTGATTCTGCCCCTCTAATCTATTCTGCTCTATTCTGCTGTGGTCAGACCCCACCTGGAGTGCTGTGTCCAGCTCTGGGGTCCTCAGCACCAGACAAACAAGGAGCAGGGCCAGAGGAGGCCACAAAAATGATCAGAGGGCTGGAACTCTCTGCAGTGAAGAAAGGCTGAGAGAGTTAGGTTGTTCAGCCTGGAGAAGAGAAGGCTTTGGGGGGACCTTCTTGTGGGCTTTCAGTTTGTTCAAGGGGATAATATGAAAGACAGGGAGACACTTTTTACCAGGATCAGTAGTGTCAGGACCCCAGCACAAGTGTCCATCCTCAAGGTGACAGAGGGTGCTTACCAACAATATTCTAAAGTTTCTTAGTGAAGGGAAACAATAACAGAAAATAAAATCCTGGCCTTAAGAAACATTTTTACATGCATCTGCATTACCTCTCTATATCAATATTTAAGATTATTGCACCTGCACTACCTCTCTATACCAATATTTGAGATTATTTCAGTTTACTGCACATAAACAAGCCAGATTTAGATCACAGAACATCATGACCCGGAATCAGATCATCCTAAAGCAGCAGCGTTGAATTTGCAGCCTCCAGCCTGGATGAAATGCCCACTTGTCTGAGAGGAAGGTAAGGCAGCTCTGCCAGCAGCATGCTTATTAAAACAGAAGTAAAGAAACATGTGAAGGCAGGCCCTGGAACGACAGCAAAGTGCATGCACACTGTTTCAAGATTGGGCCCTAAAATAGGAACCACAGATGTTGAAAACTTCTTGTGTCCTAGAATGCAAAATTGTGTCAAATATGTGACCTTGTTAGAACCCAAAGCTTACAGATTGTATATAATTAACTCTGAACAGCATGCCACAGAATTAATATATTTAATGACAGGCATGTATCTTGCTGCAGAGTGCATTCTTTTTTGCGGCAAGAAATTTTTTGCACAATATGATGGGACAGAAATAAATGTCTCAGTTAATCACTATGTATCTTACTCCTCTCATCCACACTTACACTAGCTAACAACATTCTTGCTATTTTTATTTGTCCAAAGTTCATGTATTTATTGGTCACGACTAACCAATAAAAATTTACCTTTGCACATACTTCAGGTGTACTAAAATAAAAAATAAATGGTAATTTAAAGACGTCCCTCACGGAGAATAAATGTATTGTGCAATTGTTGCACATCTCTGCCTTCACCTTTCCTTCAAGATGGAAATGTTGAATTATTGTCTGTGCACGTTCACATTGCTCACTGCAGAAGAGATTCAAGTAGTGCCCGTGTCCACGGGAGGCTTTGCTGACATGCAGCAGCTTGGTCGGAAGGTGGAGCTCTGTACAAACCTGTTTGGCTCCCGAAACAAACCCGCGTTTAGCTCCATGAACGGTTTGTTTCCTAAATGCAGCAGGCCGTGCCTGCTAATAAACGGCTGCTCTCCCACTCTGGCAACCATTCTCAGCGTGCCACCAAAGGCACGGTGAAATCCAGCATTTCTCCACTCCTCTTTCCCTTTGAAAAACAGGTTACTGTGCTTTTGGAAAGGTCGTTAGATGGTTGGTACTTACAGGCATCTCTAATATATAACAGCATGGCTACAAAAATGTAGTCGACTAAATTCAGGGTGATACTGTCGGCGAAGAGAGCATCCCAGACAACCAAAAGGTCCTGAAGGGGGAATTCACGTCCAAAGAGGAGCCTTACCCACCGTCTGAAAAAGAAAAGGAAAAACACTTGGTTTGTATTTCTCTGCTTTGCAGCGAAGTCAGGATCAGCTGCAGTCCCAAGCATCTTGCCAGAGCAATTCTGGAGTGTGGAGATCGAATGACCAGGTGACTAACAGTGTAAGTGGGAATGGTGCTGCATCCACAGTGAAGGAGTGACACTGACTAATATTAGCATGTGGGTGAACCTCAAAAGACAAACATTTCAAACCTACATGCCATGTTTCTGAACGTGCAATGTGAGAGTGAGCTAAGATGACAGGGAAAATGTTATGCAAGAGTAGCCTGGAACAGCAAAACCAGGAGGCCAGTGTTTTATGAGGAAGCCTGAAAAGCAGAGTTGTGTGAAAGCAGCTGAGGGGCAGATGCCAAACAGCAGCTGAAATGGACTGGGTCACTCTGCTTTCAAGAGGCTTCCTCCCTGTTCCTGATGACAGTGTCTGCAGCTCCATGTAAAACATGCTGTGGATGCTATTCTGATGGCATCTACTGTAAACCTTCACCGGGTTTAGTGATAACCAGCTTGTAGATGATACTGTTAATTCCTGTTCATATCTGTGCTGTTTCCAGTCATTTCTCAAAATGTGAAAATCTGTTTTTTTTAAATGCAATATTTGCTTGAGGCTGGAAGCTTGAGATGCAGTAGAAGAAAATTATTTCTCAAAGTTTCTTATTCCCAGCTCTGGTTCTTGCACTGACTGACTTGCTGACCTCAGGAAAGGAAACTTCCCTTTCCTACTCCAGAACAGACCTGCTAGCTTTGTACCTTTTATGCAGGATTATCTAAGGTTACATTTGAAAGAGCTAAAGACTAGTTAGTAACATTAATCCTGAAATAGTTATTATGAAATGGACTTAAAAATAATTAATTACATTTTTAGCTGGGATATGCAAATTACGATGTATGTGGAATCTGTTTATTCAGTAGGAAGAAAAGATTGATTGCAAATTTCTGCTAAGCAAATTAAGTCATTCTTTAAAACTCAAAAAAAATTCTAAAATGGCAACTAGAAATTTCATCAAGATCAGTTTCACTCCTAAGAATCCCTGGTTAACCACTTTTGTCCCAGAACTCACTGGTCTAAGGCATTAGTTGTTTTCTGTGTTAGCAGTAACCAAAGTTCATTTCTAAACAAATGAATTCCAGCATGTCAGCTGAGCAAAAGCAACAACCTCGTGCTCAACTGACAAACAAAAAGACTCACTTATAAAAGAAAATCAAAGGGGCTGTTCAGTGAGTCAAGGTTTTGTTGACTGCACTCGTGCTCCCCTGCCAGTGGCCCGTGTGTATGATCCACAAGAACATCCGTGTTAGAGATTGAGAGACCACTGCACAGAACTTTTCCCCTGCAAGACATGTTCCTTGTACAGGTCAGGATCACACCATTTCAGAAGACAGCATCATGCACCCTTACACCACACGTGTATTTCTGAAGCTCTCCTAACTTTCTGTTAGCATGTGATTATACAAGTCACAGTATTGCTGTGACAAAACACACTGTGTCTTTCCCTCTCTGATCAAACCCTTTCCTGTGAGGACTCATTTTCAGGTCTCAGACAATCAGGAACACAAAGCAAGGCTCAGGCAGTGCAGTGACCCATGTCTGTTCTACTGAGGGGTTTTACCAGAGCCTAGCCCAGACTGTCACCCTATGGAGACACTAATGTCACCCACACCCTGTGGGATCCTGTTCTGGCACCAACAATCCCTCCCACTTGCAAATCCACAGCTGCCAAGATGCACACACTGTTAGGTGAGACGTTGCAGCTAAGCTACCAGTATTTGAGCTGACTTTGCTTTAGACTACTCAAACCTCATTCAGCAGCCTTGCTAAAAGTCTAACGCACTTCAAGGGAAAGAATACACCACGGTGTAATGGGATTTGTTATTAGTCTTTTATTAGAAATCTCTTTTGCTTCTTTACTACTTCATTATGCAGTGTTAATCGTTTGTAGATGCAGGTTTATTCTGCTCCAGCAGAAGTCATTCCTTTTTTTTTTTTTCCTCCTGCTTTTATATTTTCTCCTGGGAAAATTAAATCTCAGTCCCCTGAGGTACCACGTTTCACAGATGTAGACTGCTGAAGAACAACTGGACTTCCTTTTGCTACCATAACATTACTGTTAATTATTGGAACCTTCCTGTCTTAAAGGGAGTAAACAATCCACAGTGCTGTAAATGCATAGATAGTGACTGCTCTCTTATTTTCTTCAGCAGCATTTAGCTCACAGCATCTATAAAGCAAGGACCCTCCTGCCTATGAACCATGCTGCCATATGGCAGGACTTCACTCAGCTTTTATATTCATAAAAAGGGATCTTAATTCCTTAAGTGTCCACACTGAAATTCTGCCTTTCAAACTATCATGCTTTTACAAATATTTGCAGAGAATTTAAGACATACTTAATAATTGCATTTGACATGATAAACCTTTTATTTTTTTTTCCTGAGATGGCTGTCTGTGGTTTAATTATTGTTCTGTCCTGTTTATCTTGCCTTACATCTGTTACACCTGCAGCCTGTGAGGCTCACAATAGTATCCCTTTTATCACATGCAGCAATACGATAATTCATATTTTAACAGGCACACTTAGCAATTAAAATATACAAAAAAAGAAAACCCAACCAGATTCTTTAAAGCCATAATACACCAAGGTACTACTACTTACATTGTAGACTATGTAACTGTATCTTCCACTTATGATTCCTATATAATTAAACCAATATTCTCAAGAGATCAGTAATTACTAGCAATAGATAATGATTCATTAATGACCTTACAATATAGGGAAAGCAGGAGAAAACTGTACTCTAGTACTGCCATTAAATGATGCAATGATCCAACCTTACCAGTTTTAACTAAAACCACAACCATCTTGTCTGATATTTACAGGATAAATCTCCACACAGCAACAAAATTAACTTATGTCATGTGTTAGTTATATTTCTCTGGTTATCTTCTCTGTCTTCTTGGAGGATTCTTAAAAAAATACCTTGTGAGAAGAGAAGTCTTTAAAAATAATAAATAAACCTAAGAAACGGTTACAGACGAGCTGATACAAAGAGTTTAGGAGTCTTTATGAGGACAAAACAACACCATGAAATCAGAAAGAGTAAGAAAAGCCATAATCCCCGGGAAGGGAAAGCATGACTGAAGCTACTTCTAAATGACTAAATCTAGGATCTACAGCTTGTCAACAAGTTGCCTACAAATTCTACTGTAAGAGCCTGTCTGCAGCCATTCATACTTTTGCTAAATTCAATCCTCAGTATGATTTTCACTCCAAGCATCTGCTCAAGGCTTGATTTTTTTTTTTTATTCATTGATACCATTCATTAGAACAAGGCTAAAAAAATTTTACTCGTGCCTAACTTATTTTTTCCCCGAGCATTTAGTTAAGATCTACAACCAAACCAGCAAGGTCCCTGGCATTTCTAGCCCTGTATATTAAACAAAACACAGCACCTGAATCTGAGAATCCTTCATTTGATCTAAACAAAGCAGAGTGCAGATTTCCACAGACTGTGATCTGTTTCCTCCTGTCTGTTGCCACCAAGCCCGAGTGCAGCTGGCACCCTGTCCTGCAGGCAGCTGCAGCAGAGCAGTGCATGGGAGCTGTGCCCATGTGGGAGCTCTGCCCCATCCACCCCACCTGGTTCAGCCCCTCGGGGGCTGCTCTGTCTGCAGCCCTGTGCTCATGAGATGCACTAGTGCGAGTGCTCCAGAGACAGCAGCAGAGATCTCTGCAGGAGGTCATCCCACTTCCAGTGTAAATACTGCTGCCTTTGAAAATAAGTATCTCAAAGGACTGTTACTGTTGAGAGGAGCACCATCTTCTCAAAGCCCAGCACTTGGAAGTTGGGAAATGCCAAAATCAACATCAGTTGTTTACTGACTGGGAAAATGATACATAAGCTGTGTCTCTTCAAACTCTGTCATGAATTCTATTCAAGCAAACATCTGTAGCCTATTCACCCTGTAAAGCCATGGTCAGTAACTGAGGAGAAAGGGCAGGCAGACCAGAGCTGTCAGCTGCCTGCTCAAAAACAGGGCCTGGAAAAAGGATGAGGAGCAACATCCCTGTCAGGAATCAGGGTCAATAGTGGCAGGACAAGGGGCAGCAGCTTTAAACTGAAAGAGGTAGATTCAGATTGGATATATGGAAGAAATTCTCTAAGATGAGGGTGCTGAGGCACTGGCACAGGCTGCCCGGACAGGTGGTGGCTGCTCCATCCCTGGAACACCCCAGCAGGGGCTGGACAGAGCCCTGCTCTAGCTGCAGGTGTCCCAGCTTGTGGCTTATCTCAGAGGGGTTTGGACTAGCTGATCTCCAAAGGTCCCTTCCAGCCCATCATCAGACTTTCAGGTATTTAGAGAAACTTCTGCTGTATTTACACAACACACCCTCCCAGGCATACCACCCGTGAAGGATCAGCCAGATATTGCCACAGAACAGGTTCCATTTTTTGCCTTAATCCACTTAACTTGTGAAGGGAATGAAAACAGATACTTTGCTAGAAGATGTGTTTACTTCAGCCATAAATTCAAATGTTAATTCTGGATTTATTAGATAAAATTATGTGGCCTTTGTCATTTGAGAAGGCAGACAAGATGATCAGATTTTCCTCAGGCTGTAAAACATTTAAATATTATAGATTTCTACCACATTGTCTCCAGCAGAGTATGCTGATTGTATAAAAGTGTGTGACAAATAATTCAGCTTCCCCTTAGACTAAGAGATATCAAAAAGTACAGAGAATTCCTGTTGCATGTGCACAAACCTCTTGTGCCTGACCTGCCCCGCACTCCCAGGCAGGGTGCTTATTTTACCCAGCCTCTCCTGGCCCTACGGCAGGATAAAACTTACGGTGTTGAAAACAGTTAACACAAAAACTAAACTACACACTTGCAGTGTGGATTATATGGGTTTCAAACTCTACCGTGGTCTTTCCTATCAGAAACTCAGTATTTAAATATTAATTAACAACGATTATAAGCACTCATTCACTAATGTAAATCTACTCAATTTAGGCTAAGTGATGAACAAGAATACTGTACATAGTTTACATCATTGCCTTCTTTCTACTGGAAAAAAGTTTTGATTTGTCCTATTGAAACATCCTGCTGCTCTAGGAAAATTAGAATTTTTAATAGTAATTACCTTATTAAACATTGACTAGCATATCTCTTTAAAATAAATACCTTTAATTTTATTTTTACAAATAAATGGCACAAGCATCTAATTGTTTTGTGGACTGTCTCCTTTCCCATTTGTTTCTTTAAGATACTGGCAAAGATTAGTCGGTTTTGCATTTAAGAAAAACTCTTTCAATTTTTGGAAAACTCTATAGATTTCCTTTCTAAATAAGGCTTTTCTTTCTAGTAAAAATAATTCCTAATACTTAGGAAAAGGTGCGACCACAACTTCATAGCAGTCATGTTTAATATTTTACAGAGTTATTCTACAAGAAAACTGTCAAACCTGTTCAGACAGCTTTAGGTGGGTTCTGCTCCAGTTCCTAACTAACTTTAGGTACCTCTTTAGGCACTGGTGCACCCTGATGGAAGAGGTATTTTAATTCCTCTTTGCAATTAAAACCTACAGTCCTAAATACCGGTGATGCATGTGTGTTTTGTTTGGAAAATCAATGCAGAGTAGCAAAAACATTTCCTTTTTTTTTTTTTTTTTTAACAAAAATAATTGCAGGTGAATGATTTTAAACACTGTTTGCTGCAATAAACCTATTGAAACAAAAGAGGCACTTCTAAATTAGTGAAGTTCCTACTGATATCAGCTATTAGCAATTAGGAACTCCACCCCCCCAACTTTTCCATCTTTAAATGGCAATGATTAAATTTGGTTTTAAAGTGGAGAAATTATATTAGAAAAACAACTCTCAGTGTTGCAATTAAAGCACGGTTCTTAAGATGATAAAATAAATTTGCTAATAGCTTTATCCCTTGATTCAAGATGCATGCAGCAGGTTTAAAAGATCCTTTTGTACAATTTATCCTTAAAAGAGGAACCTATAACATTTTACTGTCCCACGTTGTTAAATCTTCTATAGTTACTACATTACTCTGTAGAATCCACTTAGACAAGACTTAATAAAAAATAGATGTATGTTACAATTAAGAGAGATAACTTTGTTAATAGCTCTAAGTAAGCAAATAAGTACTGATAAAATATTACTGTTTATATTCTATCAGAGACTCCCCTATCACAATTGAAGTAAAATGTAACTCTAAGCTAATTAAATTATGTATCAGATTGCCTCCTTTATCTCATAAAACTGCATAAATATATATATATATCTCAAACATATCTGAAGTACAAGGGTGAACGGGTAAGATGAATGTGAGGAGGTAACAGGACATCAAAACAGATGTAAGAGCCTGCTAGACAGATACTTATTTCAAGTGTTATTTTATATACATCCAGGATTTTGTTTGGGTGTCTTGACTGGAGCACCCAAATTTTCAGCAAAAAGACAGGAAGGAACTTTACTGGCAGTTCCCTGTTTTGAGTGGCTGCCCAGGGACCAGAGCACCTCCAGAGCAGCTCAGTGGGGAGGGAATCCTGGCTTTCTACACCCCTTCCCATCACAGTGCAATGCACTTACTTCACAGATGCTTTCCCTTCAGAGGCAAAATTAAATAGCAATAAACCTAAAGCGGACACAATTCCTACCTACCTACCACCTGAACCAGGCTTTTATTTCTGCAAACCTCTTTGCTGTTAAGTACAGAACGTTCAAAAATCTGCTTGTGGCTCTCTAGTCCAGAGAATAAATTTATTTCTATTTTAAAGCGGGAAGATTTACATCGTCACCGAATTCAATATTACATCTATTGTACGCTCTAAAACTAAATTAAGAAGCTGTTCAGAGGCCATACATGCAGCAGTCCATTTCAATCTATTAGTCTGGCTAAATGCCTTCATACATCCAGTGAAGCCAGTCATCACCATCAATCTGCCAGCTCCAGTGACCAGTCAACCCCAGGGTGACGCTCGCACGGGGAACACAAGCGTTTCCTCCCTGCTGCCCTGCTCCTGAGCACCAGAACCTAGGGAGCCTGTGCCAATAGGCAGGACACAAAGTGGTGATTTAGCTGCTTAGTGTAAATAATGGTGTCAGAATAACCACTTTATTTATAACCTTAGTTCAAAGACAGAGTGTGAGTTTCCAGCCCAGTTCCAAGCGGAGTAAGACAAATAAGGAAGAACTTTGCCCGGTAAGTTCAGCGCACCATTGTCACCTGAGCCTTGCTCTGCCGTGAACAGTTAAGCAGAAAAATGTACACTTTGAAGTTGCTTTATTCCTTCTCTTAAAAAAAAAAAGTTGTTTTACATGAGTTACAAGAACAGGAACTTCAGCTTTTGTCAAACAAAGTACCTCTGACTGGTGAAGTTCTGCATTGCGCAGCCTTCCGGGAATACCGCATTCTTTTCGGAGATGCACAAGGGCTTAGCAGTCTCATTTAGCTACCTCTGTGCCCCTGAAGAAGCCCTGCTAGCAATAAAATACACTGGTGGCAAACAGCTAATTCATTAATTAACCACGGTATTTGCTGCAAAGGAAAGCACTAAACAATGCTGCTCAGAAAGTGCAATTGTGGTTGTTCCAGGTCCCCGTCTGCGGTACGAGCGGCAGAAGCAAGCAATGCCTATGCTGCTTCTAATTATTCCAATTATCATGGCACACTATGAAAACTTGATTAATAACACTGAAGATATTGTTGTGGCAATTAGCCATATGGTTGTGGGACTTTATTCTGTCACGATTTAGCCATTAGCATCTACTTATGTTTGTCAGAACAGAGCATCCGTGACAAGTTGGAGTTCCGCTCACCTTGCCGAGTCCCCGGTGAGCAACACCAGAGAAATGTTTATTCCTGGGAGCCCCTCGCCTCGGTGAATTTTTCATGTGGCATCCGGTCTGACTGGGGACAAATGTCAAGTAGCTGATGCAGAGACCCATCAAGCCAGGCTGGCTCTGCACCAGGCTCCTCGCCCACGGCATCGCCAGCCGGGCTGTGGCCAGGGGAGGAGCTGACCGCTGGAACCAGTGCCAAATGCCCCCAGTGCTCCGAGGAGTCAGCCATTCACACACAGCACACACCTACCCCATCAGGTGTGATCAGCTCCAGCATGACTGTGCACGCCGACTTACACATCACTGTGTGTGTGAAATGGGATCTCCGAGCAGAGGGACCACGGGGCAGCGCTACTGCGAGGCTGGGCAGCTGAACTCGCAGCTACACGAGCTGGCAGTTGTTATGGGCCAACTCTAAAACACAAACTACGTGTTAAAATGCAATATTTTAATTATTTTAATTGTTTAAATTTATTTTGGTTTTTTTTATTAAAATATTTTAATTGTTCTTTCTTTTCATTCTGTGGTCAGAATAACTCCTCATCTATAAAGGTTCATTTCTAAGATACAAGTAAAAGCTTAAAAAAATTCACTAATAACTGAAGGCTGTCTTTTTTTTTTCCCCCTGAAAGCATAGCAGTTGTCTTACCACTTCCCTAACATTTCTTGCAAATCAGCTAACACAAATGTGTTTATATTGGCACGTCACTCAAAATCAAAATGTTTGCAATCAAAGACAACTCCAAACTTGACTAGTTGTCCACAGTTAGGAATGAACAAGTTAGTCCTTATTAAAAGGAGTAGGAAGCAGTAAAGAATTAGCATCTTGCTGCACAAGGATACCACGTACACAACTGAGGAACGCTTGCCTACCTATTTTGGACATGAGAGGAGGAGTTTGTGGAAATGACAGTAAAATGAAGCTCTGTAAGAAGTTTCTAAGAAGCACAGAATTTTAAGAAAACCATTATTGCAGAAATTCAACAACTGCTGCTAGAAGAACATTAGGAGGTGCTCGTTTCATCTGTTTTTTCAAGACATCTACCTGTAACAGTAGCTTTCCTTTCATAGTCACTATCTTCTGTCCACACACCACGAGGAAACAGATACAACATTTAAAAACATAAATGTCATTGTCAAGAATACAAAAAATTTCATCTGTCAGGACATCTGGGCATAAAACCTTCTGACAAATTCTGCTGTCCTCTTTATAATTCAGCCTGTTTCCTTAAACCTGTATTTCAACTTCTAAAGAAATGTATCTCATTCTGAACCTACCACTTTCCAATGCTGATCTGAGGGGCACAAGGGGCATTTCAGGACTGATTTTAGGCCAGCAGTGTCTAAAGTCTAACTTCTCTGAACAGTGTTCCAAGCTCCAGCATCACGATGCCACAGTGGACCTGAAGCATAAGAAGCCCAAAACGTGCCCAGTTTCACGTTTGGTCCGGGGAGCCAAAAGCATTTGTCTGTTAAATCAACAGATCATCCCAGGCAGCACAGCACCCAGCTCTGAAACCCACTTGCCAGATGGACTGAAATATTCCCTTCAGTTCGTGGGAACAGAGCAGTGCACAAAAACACATCGCACTAGAGTCGTGACAACCTCAACAATTCAGGCACATCTGCTCAGCCCAGTTCTTGCTCGTGGCTGGTTGGGATGTAGGGAGTATTTTATTGGAAGGAAATGATGCTATTGAGTATTTAGTTGGCTGTGACAGGTAGAATGCACACTCTGAGAAGGTGGCATCTATCTCTGTCAGTTGACTCATGCTGTGAAAACACTTCCTAACAATTATCAACTTTCTTACTGCCTGGGATGGCACTGCACAGTTTTAGACACGTGATCCCCTGCCTGATTTTAACAGGTCACTGTTCAGAATACCAATCATTTGTGGATTTTACACTTACACTTGAGAGAAACAACTTGTACCACAAAAATGACTGGAGCAATCACTTCCACATCTCCCATTCAATTGTGTGCTGAAAACTATCTTCAGAAAATGCAAGTCACCTCAGAATTCACCTTGGAATCTGGGGACTCTTGGAAGTTCATTCTGATTCTGTCCAATCATTAGTAACAAATATGATGTTTTAATTCCAGCACCAACCTTGGTGAGGACAGTAAGACCTACAGGATGGAGAACAGGACAGCCAGTGAAAGCATTTCCCTCTGTGAAAGCAAATGGAACCCACGGGATGAGGCACCAGTTTAGGAATCAGGAGATACAGCAACAGGCAAACTACTGTCCCATGTAATTTTCCTCTCTTTATGGAGGAGAAGCATAATATTTTTCTTCAAGTACTACATATTAAAATCTTTACCAAAGAAATCCTTAAATTAAAAAGCAGTATTTTAATACAGTGATAAAACATAATGAATAATCTCTTCACAAGTACTGCAATCTAGAAAATGATTCCTTTTTCCCATATCAAGCTCAGAGGCTGCGATTCGTATATATAAAGGATATCACTGCCTAAGGTGATTGAGGTTAGTATTTATCACTTAACACAATATTAGGAAATAATAAAAGATCACAGTTTCTGACTCTGAATGTGTCCTTCAGAAATACGAATGTTATATACACACATCAGCAAAGGAAGAAACTGCACACCTGAAGCAAGCAGGGTGCATAGAGCAAGATGCAGTTCTGCTGCTGACAAAGAAGGCCTTTGAAGGCTGACTGGTCAAATGTAGACATGTTATTGTAGAGAAATTCAGAAGTTTGGAAATAAATAAATATAACTAAAAGACATCTGTTTTATAGCACACTGTACTTTCTCTCAACCTTGTATTTCAATGAATAAATTACTTATCTCCTATCCCTAGTAAGAAAAAATCCCTCCTTACCATTTGATTCCTCTATCAACAAACCTCTACTCCACAAGTATCAGATACTTTTCAGATTCACTGGCTGATAACTCACTAATTAAACTCACAACAATAACCTTAAGCTCAAAAGTACATTTTCAGTTTGTTGGGTCTACCTCAGAGTTGAAGAAAAGTTTATGTATGTGAAAGACTGCTTACTTTCTCAACCACAATGACTCTTTAATGAAAGATGTGATTACTACTACGTCATGAACCAGCCACATCACTATGAACTGTTTAATTACTGGCATGAGTAAATGAAGCAGATACCTTTAGATACATGTTTCTTGTATTTGGTCAGCAATACCAGCCAGGAGATGAGGATACTTGTAGTATAGAAGCACTTTTCCCCTTGTATCTCACGTTTCCTAAATTACTGATGGTGAATCTTTTTACTATCTATTAGTAAAATTATTTTAACAATACCTTTTTATAGTTTCAGCCAGACAAAGGCTGTACTGATATTGAACTTGAACTGCAACTAGTGATTTACCATCATCTCCTTAAAGCTAGCCACGCTGCTACACAAAGCCAAACATTCACAGTGATGGGCATGTTTATCCACTTGATAAACTTTTTCCAAGCCAGCTGGAATTTACAGAAGGAAAAATGATTCACTTCTGATTTATTTTTTTTTTAAGGTGATGCTCCTTGCAGATGTGTACAAATCACCTTCAAATGTAATGCTGGTAATGAGTATTAAAACTCACGGGTATTGAACCAGTCTCTGCCAGTTGTGCCATTGCTCAGGGATCTGCAAATGATCACAAGAAACTCAGTGACTGCACTAGAAAGGAAACCCTTAATGAGAAGAATGCACGTGGCTTGGGTGCAAATGCACTTGTGAAGCCCAGGTGATTCACTGGAAGGATGGACTGGCTGATCCTTGAGGTCCCTTCCAAGCTGGTATTCCGTGATTAAAAAGGGGAGCAAAGGGAAGATGACAGCAATATGTTGTTACTATTAGCAGTGCAGTGCTCCTCGATGGTGATGCAGCTGAGATTGATGTGGCTGTGAGCATGACATATGTTTGCAGGAACTGGGGCCAGAGGAGGTGTTCTAAGCAAGCAGGGCTCACACAAACAAGTGTCAGCTTGCACTAGGGATCGAGCAGAGCACACGATCCATGCCTTTGACTGACAGAGGCAGGAACTCTCTGCAGCTTAATGACTTTTCTATTGTACAGCTGTAACACTGGAATTCATTACCATGCCAAACTGCTCCACCACAGTTAATTCGAGGCAAGGAAGAACGATGCTTCGAAGTGGAAATTTAAAGTTACACAGCAAGAAGTCAGGAAATGCATACACCTAATTCCTGCCACATTGTGAAATCTCTTCTCCGTGTGCATCTCCCTTAGCTCTGATTTTTATCAAAGCATGCACAACGTAAATACTAATTTCTGTTAAGATATCCATCATAAAACACAGCAGATGCATGCACACAATTAACATACTGTATTAAGTTATTTTTATATATATATTCTATTGAATTCTCTGCAATAACTTTCTTTTGTATGTCCTTTGTTTTCCTTTCACTACCATAAAAATAACTTGGCTTTACTAGTGTTATTCTAAGTGGTTTTAATTGGATCAATTCACTTATCATTGTGGTGAAGAACTGTGGAGGGGTCAGCATGTACCTTAGCTGCTGAAGTCAATTTTCTGCTAGAGTGAGTCAAGAGAGCAACACTGCATCTGTTTGTTTTGTTCTGTATCACTAAATGAAACTTTTCCTTTTTTGTTTTTTTGGGTTTTTTTTTTTTTTTGGTATTTGCAAAAGCTGTAAGACTGTGGAGACCATAATCTAAAATCATGAGCACCACAATTTTTATGACTACAATCTTCTTTTCCTGGTGTTCAGGCAGTGGTTTTGGGGTGGATTGCGCTGCGTGCGTTCTGATGAGGCATTTACAATCTCCTTTATGCAAATTACCCCAGCAGCTGTTTAAGAGCTGTGGTTGTCAGACCAGGCAAGGAGAATGTGATTTGGTATGTCACAAATGGGGCAGGGCTTTATTAGGCTCTGCTAGAAAGTTTTAGCAGATGCCTCAGCACAGATTCAGTGTCATCCTGTAACCCCATTATAACTTTATTGCTTATGGAAAGAAAAACACAAAAAGCTCCCAAATACTGTGGGGATTCTAGAAAATAAGCACTTCACACAATGCCTATTTCTGAATTAAGTGTAAATAATAAATGGAATCCTATCATTTGGAGGGGAAAAAATGCAGTTTAGCCCAAAGCTGAAGGAGCTTTCCAGGGGAAAAATCCAGCACTGACACCTTTAAGACCAAGATAAAATTTTATGAGTAATCAAAAAGATACTGTATTTTTCATCTGTAAGAATGCCTCATTGTTAAGCAACTGCTGCCATTCACAGGGATAAACATCCAGACCTTTTGATATGACTGGCCACTGAAAATGCTGTATCTGGATGCACACTGTATATCCCATAGTCCAGAGACAGGTTAAAAGATCCCCAGAGGATTCTTTTAGAACAGAAAGACTCATCTCATTTAGTTTACTTCCCTGTGGTTGTGAGTTAATGCATTGCAGGTTTGCTTTCTGTTAAGATTCATCTTGTACTGATGTTTCTTACTCTTGTCATCACACAGGTCCAGAACCTCACTCCTGTAACAGGTAGCAAGACTTATGGCCCCCTTACAACCTTCTGAGATTTGATATATACATTTAAGGCCATTTTGTATAATTTTGCTTTTGACAACACTGTCCAACTGTAATTCCCTTTCTTACCTAATACAGTAGTCTGCTATTCATCTAATGCCAGATAAAGTTTTAGCTTGCCCATAAAGTTTGCATTAAAAACAAATGAATCCAAAGGAGATGACTTGGACAGAAGGAGCAGCAAAAAGTTTTGTAGAAGACAAAGACTCACTACAGTGAGTATATTATCCTTAACATACCTGTGTTGCTTAGGAAAATATACTACACTCTTTCAAGACTGAAGGTCCATGCTCTGAAAATATCACCCACAAAAGACAAGTGAAAGGTAAAGGCAAAAAGAACTTGGATTGTCTTTCTGAGTATCACAGTCCTCCTAAAAACTTGTTGCCAAGCAAACACAATAGATCATAGACTGATAGCTGACTTTAGGACACTGCCACTCAAAAGATTCACTAATATAAGCATTAGGGTATAAATTATTCTTTAACTGGCTGGGCACTTATCTGAAGTGTGTACTTTAACCCGAAAAAGAAATCTCAGGCTTTCCTCAAGCCTAGTTCAGTGAAGGCAGTGCCTTCTCCATTCACTTCTCCCTCCTCACCACCTCCTTGCAGATCCACCCAGCAGCAGCTATCATCTCCCTCCACCTTGGCCTCTTTGATGTCTCTTCTGTGACTTTAGCCATTTGGAATATCCTCCTCCTCTCTGAGACCTTGTAACTCAGCTCTGTCCTGTCTACCTCCTCCTATCTTTTTTTTTTTTCAATAGCAAGCTACTGACAACTTTAAAACAAGCCCAGGAAGAGAGATGGTCAGAAAGACATCACTGAGCCAGAGTCAAATTCAAACTTTTGTTCAAGTGTTCTGAGGAAAACTCGGGTGGTCTGATTATTTTCATCAGTTGATGTTATAAAGAGCTTACTGGACAGGGAAGGAAGCAGAATAGCCCTGCTCTGAACAGTGGAAGGTTCTCAGCCAGCCTTCCTTACACCCCTCAGCTCAAGAGGTCCCTCTGCCTTCCTCTCCCCCCTTGGCAAGGTCTGGCAAAGGAGCTCTGGGGCCACAGTCTGGTCACAAGCACCCGGATGAGAAGCTGCTGTTGGCTCCACCTCTGTCACCACCAAGTGTGGCACATGCCAGCAACTGGCACTGCTGCTTGTGGTGAGAAGGTACCTGAGAAGGTACCACCTTCTGTAGCACCGGGAAGGGCAGAAGGGAGGGAGAGCAGGGCAGCAAGGATGTGTCCCCAGCTGGAAGCACGTATGCTGCCCTTCCCACCTCTGGCAGTGGCTTCAGCTGCAGACTGATGATCCCTGGCGCTTCTCAGGGTCCTCTCTAAGGTTTGCTTTGGCTTTATGAGTTAATCATGTCAGGAGAAGTCATTTTAACTCACATGCCTTTAGGAGTAATTATACATTTAAATGATTAAACAAATCAGGAAGAAAAGATATCTGCTGGAGAGCGAAAGCAGTTAACACTGAAATCCTTTTTTATATTAGTACCACAAGTCGTTTGTAAATAACATGCTCATTTTAGATATGTAAGGAGTTCTGCCATGCCCTGCAAAATAAATTATATATTATTGGTGCCCGGGTGTTTCATAACTTCTATTTATTTGCTGCAAGAGTGGAGAATTAAGATAGAGTAGTTTATTTCACCAAAAGACTGACAAATGGCTCATTAGACACTTATGGAGCTGAAGCTAATTGTACGATTTTTTGTTGTATTAATTGTCACTGCCTGCTTAACTGGCTAACGCTGGTCATCAATACAGAGCTTCTTCCTTTCAGTCTCCAGAAGAGAGGTGTAAAAAGGAGAGGAATTTAGAAATAAACAGAGCAGTATTTATATCCTAATATAAACAAAAATACTATTTGGATTGGAGGAGCATGAGGGAGGAGTAAGAGAGGATTAATGTGCTGGCTGTTCCCCACTGGGGCCACCAATAACAATCAATCTCAAACAGCAGTCACCTCACATCATCTAACAGCTTGAATCGCAGAGATCCAAAGATCCTCTCCCCTTTTTGTCTGTTCGGATTAAATATCATTTACATTGCATCCTTTTTTTTTTATTTCATCGGAGACATAAGGTCAGAATTGATTGAATATGTACTACCTGCATATAATGATTTCCAGTTTTTTACAATCATGTGCTAATGCTGCACAGTAATGGCCTATGGATGAAGAGACAGATGTACTACCAGTCATTCGCTACACATTTGCATTAACAAATCATCATTTAATTGAAGCCCATCCAACAAGTTTATGCTACTTAAATAAAGTTCCTTTCAATAAAAGATGCCACGATGACACACGGTTGTTAACTGCAAGGTAAATAAAAAGTAGTATTTCTTTTCTTGTCGCTGTTTTAGGTTAAGTATTAACACGTACCCTTATTAATTTGTATTTTGCTCAGAAATAAACCACCTGACATCCACCACAGCAATCCAAGCTACTGCAACTATGGGATGAGATCATTCACTTTTAGAAATAATCGTTTGGTAACACCACAATTTCATGCTTTAGAGATTTTTATTTCCCCCCAAAATATATATTAGAACATAGCTTATATAAAGGCTATACACGAGTTGTGTGTTAATACTTGTAGGCAAGCTCTAATAATACCGACCTCAAACCCTGCTGTTATCAACATGGGCTACAATGGTTTTTATGTCTCATTGTTGACTACAAACATTGGCACCACACTTAGAAATCTAGTTGCCTCCCTCTACAATTTAGATATTACTGCTTTCTTTTTAACACTGTCTAGGGAACAATTCAGGTAGGCTGTGATGCCCCTACATGTTTCAGATATAGAAAACCACTATCTATTCATTTCTTCTTTCTGAACGTGTTGCAAAATATTAAAATCTGAGAAGAAAGCATGTCATAAAACGAGGAAGCTATAAAACCCATTTTCTCTTCTTCTAGAGGTGGTTTAACAGTACTTTCAGCATATTCATTTCATGGTACATTTTTTTGCATCTGCAAAGCAGAAGAAAGATATTTTGGTACTGGCTGTTAAACTGACAAACAATACTTCGAAGCTAACATGCAAGGACAAGGAGATATATTTTTAATTGTGTTTTTGGCTTAAATCTACATTTTCTAGAAACCAGATTCTTTTAGGATGAAAGGACTATATAAATGAAAGATGGTATCAGTAATAGCAGTTGACACCCTTTACTATGCTGCTATTGGCTTACATCTGAAGACATCATTGCAATCTTTTATTTACCTAAATACAAAAATAACCAGCTATTTCCCTTTTTCTGATGCCAAATTGAAAATAAAATATTAATTAAAAAAAAAAAAAAAAAGAAAAAGAACCTTGGGAAAACTAGAAAATTCATTCTGAGAAAAGCAGAGTTTTCCTAACCAGAAAAGATAAGACTTTCTAGATGAACTGGTATCCCTTCCCTTCAGAACTGTGAGGATATAAGGACACAGGGCAGTCCCCTGGCTGACCTCTTGTTCTTGATGACTGAAAACACAGAAGAAATGTCACCATGCCAAGACTGAAACTACAGTGAAATTCAGAAATATATCTTAACGCAGACTGCAACACTCAAGAAGAGATAAACCCCAAGATTTATTTCCCCAGACAAGAAGCAGTGTGTAAAAGCTACCAAATGCAATCCCATGCAAAATAAACAGACATACACAAAAAAAACCCTACTGTGATTTGCCTGCATGTTCCCCAAGCTTTATTTTTTTTTTATATGCTAACTCAGAACAGTAATTACAGATCTTGCAAGTTGACTTCTGCTTTCCAGAGTGGAGCTGTACGTAAAACATGCCTTTTCATTGAAACAATTACCATTAATCACAACACTGAAAGCTAATACCACTCAAGTCCAACCTACTGCTGTGCCCAGCAATATATCAAACTGTCTGTTGTCAAACACGCTAAACAAACTTCAACAGACTGTTTTCACTACAAATAACAGAAAACATGCTTGCTAAGTATTTTTTAGTCAAACTGCAACCTCAGTAATCCATTCTGTCACTGGATTTTAATTTGAAGTACTCAATCATAGTCTCAGACAGATCCATATTTGACTACAGAGAGGTAACTCACTGGGACTTACAAATGAGTATCTACAAATGACTACTGCAGCCCCAAATTCATATCAGGGTTTACATCTACTTACTCAGGGGTGTTCCTTTATGTCACCAACTCCTTTCAACTATGAGATGTTGAATCTGAAAGAATAAAAACTATTCACCACTACTTACACCTCTAAGAAGTTTAATAATACCATAATTTCTTCCACATTCCTAACAGCTTAAACTATTAATAGTATTTTTTTGTAATCTTCATTACAAGAAGCTGTTACCTTAGAATATATTCCAACATTAACAAAAGCCTCTCTCCAGTGAGAAAAATTCATATTAAACACAGATTTCATACACATTGACATATTATAGTCAACAAAAATAGATATATCTACACTTCTCATGGCACCTCCCCTGCCCTGCCTAAGAGTCATAACTATTTTCTTAATAAAGAAATACAGCATTTGGTATCTGACAGAAAAAAACTTGTTTACTGGTGAAGTCAGTCTTCTTTGCAATTGGTAATCAATGCAGAAATTGAAGTTTGATATAAAAGAAGAGATACAGAAGGACAGGAATATTGGAGTTTAACAAACAGATCAGGCCTTTATTACCAGCAAGCTCCATTATGGATTTGTGAGCTTTGTAAGCCAAGCTCCCCCAAGTGTAATTAAATTTTTATTTATAATGTGTTTGTGACTGTTAACTTCGTGTTGCCTCTGCTTGTTCCCCCCCAAACCCAACGTGAAATAGTATTCCACGTTTACTGCTGCAGGGAGAGGTGCTTTATTCGGTAGCTGGATTCTTCACTAGCCTTAGAAGAGATGAGAAGTACAAATAAACATATCGTGTATTATTTACACACAAACACCGTATCTTTAAGCACAGATATATACACACACTCCTGCGTGCAGACACTCGAAGCCAAAACTGAGGACAAAAGAAGTAGATGTCAGTTAAAATTGAACACATGTGAACAAGTATCACTTCCTTCTACCAAGAGCACTATTTATCACATATTTATGCTGTGGAGAGATGGGAAAGCTTCAGTAAGACAGGGCAATGCAGCACTGCAGAGTACATTTTATGCTGCAAGCCATGTCTGAGATTAGTGTAAATGTACCAGAAATGGTTTTAAACTCCAACAAAGCCAGCATCTACGGTTCATTTTTTTGTTCATCTATAAAGAGAACTTCATGAAAAAGCCCTCTGACTCCGAAAATGTATTTTTTATTTTTTGTATTAAATGTTTTCCATCTCACTCAGGTGTTACCCTCCAGTACCAATACTTAAAAAAAGAAAAAAAGCTTAATATAAGTAACCACAGGAGGATCTCTTCTCCCCTTGAAAAACTGCAAATAAAGATGTCAGCTATTGAGTATATTTGTGGCGTCTCCAGCAGCTGCTGTTAAATACCAGCTGGTCTAGCTGATTAAAATTACCTCCGAGTTGGTATTATAAAGATGCCTGGGCAGCGTTGCTGTATTAATGGATTATTGAGTGAGCGATGAAAACCTTGGCCAGCTGATGCGTTTTATTACAGATAGGCTTTATGATGTGTAATCACTGTAATTTTTATAACTAGAGGAAACAGGGAGAAAAGAAGAACCTTCTTTCCCCCTTACTCATACGGAAATCAGTTAAACCAGATCCTTTTTATTTCCACTGGGCTGTTACTTGGGAGTTAGATAAACAATTTGGGTTTAATAGCTTCTGTGTATGTGAGACTTTATCCACACCTACACATGCACAAAGGATGAGAAACTCTTATGTTGAAGGCTACACTGTATTTACCAATTTTAATGCATTTAGGTTTACACATTGGCTATTTATTTCAGGTTTTGAGTACCAGGCAAGTGCTGCAACTGGCTACTGGAGATAAACCCTTGTGTATTATTTAACTCCACTTTATAGTCAGGTTCAGCAATCCAAGCAGAGATATTACATTTGAGCTCTCCATCTCCTATTTCCCACGTTCTCCTCCCCTCCCCACCCCAAACCTTCACACACCATGTCCTTTAACCATCTTCCAAACTCCTTTTCACCTTCCTAACCACATATTTATAATTCTGTCTTGTTTACTAATGGTAGCTTGGTTTGCTCCCAGGCTTACGGTGCTAACTATGAAAATCATGTAATTATTACCAGCTTTTGAGATTTAAGGAAAAATCAATGTCTTCTCTTGTGAGAAGTACAAGAATGCTCAAATGTCATTTACTGAAAGCATCTCAAGCAAAAATACTGCCATTTTTTTCAGGAATGGACACACAGCAAAAAACAGCTAATGACAGCTGAGGTATTTCACTGGAATAGGAGCTGCTGAAATGTTATAACAAAGTAAAATTAAAGTTCTTTATCGGCAACCGTAACTATAACCTCTTAAATCTCTCTGAAGGAAACGTACCATTGTTATCTTTTTTTTCCAGATTAGATAATTAATATTAACTCCCTTACAAAGTTTAGAAAATAATTCTCTATAATGAAAAACTGAAACCAGTCACAGAATTTTAAGAGAAAAACAGCTGGGTATTATTCCAGCCCACAAAGTAGAGAACTGCATTTCTGGGAGATGCTACCACTTCATGTACATTCACCTGCAACCTCTGTGGAGAATTTTTAAGTTTTTAAAAGTAAAATCACCTGGACACTGTCCTCTCTTCATACTTCAGGAGAATCTAAACAGACCTGATAATCTGAATATATAAGATACTTCTCTGATGTATCACCTGTCTTTTCTAAACCCCTTCTGTACTGCCATGACTGGAGCAGACTAGCTGAGACACTTCAGCTGATGGCCAAGTGCAGAAGGCAGAAGCCACACTGGGCTGCCCACGGCAGCACCACCGTCCAGCACCCGTTCCATCTCCGCTTGCTGCCTGGAGCCCAGCTGGGTCCCTGTATGGATGTGGCAAAGGAGCCTCTCTGGCAGAATCATTTTTAGGCCTTTAGCTGAGTTTCCACCTCGAGCACCCTCGTAGGAGTCACCTGCACGAGCCCGCCCGGGACGCGGCAGGGCTGCGGCGCTCGGTGCCTGCCCCGGCGCAGAGACACAGGGGGGCTCCTGGATCTAGCCAGGGGTGGCCAAGCAGCAGGGAAGAGCAGACTGTTACCGTCAGAAAAAGACATCTTAGTGAAGATGAAGACAGAGTTGAGATACAGTGCAAACCTGAAATACGCCAAGTCTCCCCCAGGACTCCTTGAAGTGAGACTGAAACAGTGTCACCCACGGGGATGCTCAGCGAGAGCCAACTGGCTGCACTCAGCAAGGAAATGATTTCATCTGAGAAGGAAAAACTGCAGGAAGACAATTCTCTAAATGGTAAAATTATTACGATCTGCTGAACAAATATCTCGGCGTTTGTGGTAAATACATATACGTTGATATGCTCTGAATTAATGGTCAATTTAACAAGCATGCTAAACTTTACGCAAAACAAGATTCTTAATTCACTTGGGTTAATAAACATAAAATTCTGATAATTACAGATACAATAATGTCATATGAGCCCTTTAAACATATGCTGTGGGAATTAAATCCTGGCTATTCCTGCCCACTGAGGACCAGTTTTTAATCTTCGATGCATGATATGTAGTAATGGATTTTACGAGTTGACTTTTTTAAATATGATGATCAGGTTAATGAAATTTATAATGATATTTTTCACACCAAGTTCAAAATAGTACTTAACTCCTTGGCAGAGGAATTCAGATTGGACGTGTAATGGATGTACCAGCAACTGCTGGTGTGAAAGGATTAATCATCATTTTAGACTTTTATTAAATTAGATAAAATGGAATAGGCATGAATCAGAATATATAACAATTAATCACTAGACTTATATTGAGTCTTTTAAAAATCTTATTTGCTCCTGAGTTGATAACTAATCTAGGCCATTCTGTATCAGTCTGACAAACTCTCTAGATAATGACTGTGACTATATCATTTAACAACTAAATATTTATTCCCTGTGTGAATTAGTGGGGTTTTTTCTTAAAGGAAATAACCCTGTCTTAGTCATCTCAATACCTTGTAATTCAGCTTATTCTTCACTGTCAAAATATTTTGCTTTTATATATTTGCTTTGGTTTGTGGGTTTTTTTAAAATTTAGGTAGTGTATATGACAGTGTGCACTGTTGACTCAAGTTTTTTTGTATATCCACCCAGTATTTAATGTTGTTGTTGTGTCTATACACTCTGGAATTGTTAGAAAATAAAAATTACTAAACTTTTGAAGTTTATTTATTGATCACTGAGAACCACCCTAGTTAAATTACCATAAACCTCAACATCACAACAACTACTAATCCAGCTAATAGGAATTAAGGGAGATGGAAGATACATAATAAGCATCTGGGGGATATGGAATTTATCCCATGAGTGTAGTAAAGAGCTCATAATTTAAAGAGTGCCAAAACCCAAGTGCATCATGAAGGTCTTTCCTCACAAGTGACATTAATTGCATATCCCACAGATGCTTATTACATATTCTATTTATACCTCCAAGAAGAAAAATATTCGTTTAAAGTTTAAAGGTTTAGTACTGCTTAAACACAAGGTAACACAGCTGTCTCATGATGTCACAGGGAATATCAAAGGCTAGAGCACAGAGTGGGAATAGAAGAAATAGTTTAGATGGAAGATAAATCAGGGGACGAGTCCCAGAGCTCAGATGTACACTAAAGCAGGATGTATAACTACGTACTTTGGTTGGATAAGGGATAACACCATTAAAAAGGTTTTTCTGATTGCAGTTATTGAAATAAGAAAAAGGAGAATTAAATCTATTTCAATCCTTTCACACAATCTTTCAATACACGTAAGGTGTCAAACCATTACTGCTAATATATGAACTGCTAAGGTCAAAGATGCCATCATCTCTTCTACTGTTCAGCCTATAAACATATTTATGTGTCATCATCAATGATTCTAGATATCAAGCACATTGGCACATTGCAAACTTTCTGTGGGAATTATTTTTTTTTCCTATTGCCTGATTACTCTTTTGTGATTTCTCTCATAGCTAAGGAAGGCAATTTGGAGAATACTTTGAGTCAAGATGTCCCAAACACTTCTAGTTAATTGTACGTGCATCATTAGAAAACCAAAACCCAATATTGCTGATTTTTGCAAGTCACTCCCATGTGTACTTAGCTGAAGATCCAACAGCTCACACATGTACTGATGCAAGTGGTGAGCAGCTGAGGCTTGTCTGGATGCTGTCTGGAAGCACTGCATTTAAGCACTGTAACAATATTTAAAAGCATACTCCACAGTTCTGCACATCTCCACTGCACGTGTGGCTATGTGGATGGACTTACTCAAAGCATCTAAATTTTTACAAACTTCTGCCAGCAAAAACCTGGTAGCATTATTAGCAAGAGTAACGGCAATCTGAAGCTTAATTATATTACATTACATTATATTATACTATGAAAGTAAAGGACAGAAAATATGAATTTCTTTTCTCTCAATACTGAGAACACAGTCAAATACACTGCCTGTGTAGCATTCAAAGATCACTGTGTTGGGCAGATTTTCAGACTTCGGGGACAAAAAATAGATTTATAAAGGTAATTAGAGAAAGCATGGTCCTAATGTCAAATAAAGTAACAAGTAAAGCAAAGCAGATCATTACAAATTACAGAGATGGAAAAGTCTGCAAAAAGAGATGCTCTCTTGTGGGCTTCCAAGCTGATGTTCTACAGGGTGATGCTGGAATTTGGGAGAGTTACTGCCCCGTTGCCAGCACATCCCACACTGAGTAACAAGCCTGGGTGCCACCCACTGCCTCCTTCCAAACAGTAGCTGGGAATCCAGGGGAGCTGCAAATGGTGTGTGAGAGCTCTCAGGGGAAGAAAAGAGAGGAGCGGCACCCTGGCTTCTGTAAAAATGCAAGTGTGACTCACCATTGATTCCAAGCCCTGTTTGAAAACAGCTCCTACTCTTGATAGCTTCTCTTCTTTTTCACTAGGCAATTCAGTTTTGCAGGGTTAGACACAGATTTTCCTCTTCTTTACAAAATGTGTGGGACCCTCATGCTAAATTATGCAACTTAACCCTTTAGAGTCTCATGCTTTTACATTCAGTATGAGGGGTGATGAAATATTTTTACAGTATTTGGTAAAATAAGTTGTAGAAATGTTTCTTGAGCAACATCTCTCATTTTTTACCTAGACTAAAATATAGTGAATTCATACAATATGCAGAAGTTACATGAAATTGTGCACCCTAATTAACAGCACTACTCTTGGGCAACCTATTCCTGTGACCTGTGTTAATGGATTTTATTCTTTGTATATGGCTGGCACGCTTTAATATTTCATAGGATACTTTTAAAAATTCTTGCTCAAAGCCACATCAGAACCAGCAGAGATACACAAGGCTTGCACCTATTTGGAACAAGATTTTTTTTTTTTGTTTCTGGAACAAGAAGCTTCTACAACTCCAGCAAGATGTTGGAAAGAGGTCACAGAGAGCTCACCCATTTGACAAGTTAGGGCAGTCAGCTGTATTATTTTCAGGGCAGGACCTTTTCCTGTTGCTTGCACTTCCAGCACTGCCCTTTATTTATGCAATTCAAGAACTCCCCATAAAACAACTGTCAGAGAAGACTCAGTACATAAAATCTGAATTACATAGGTTGTCTGCAAAGCCCCTCACCTCAGTCTGGCTCTGACTGATGCCTCTGGCTGCCCCTGTTCTTACAGAATGACTATTGCACTAATTTTCAACAACACTTTCATTGCTGTGAACTGCAGTTTCAGGAGATAATTTTCTGCTCAAACTAAGGACACAAATGCAGATGACCCTGAAGAGCTAGATGATTAACATGTACTCAAGTCCCAAGTCCAGTATTTTGCCTACTCACACCATGCTAGCATGGGCACCTTGTCACACTTCCAGGTTTTTTATACATATGCTGAAATAATTTTGAATTCTGCAATGGTTACTTGAGGTGCCTGTTACCTTCTCTGTACCAATTCCCAACACTGAGTTTTCCAGGCCAGGTCCTGTGTCATTGAAAGACACAAAATGATGCACTAAATGAAACATTATGGGTTAATCTGAACAGCTGATGGATTCAGGTATAAAGAAAACAAAGGAGAATTAAATGCTTGATGCATGGCATCTTAAATTCCTTACTGGAGCAGAACGTCTCCATCCATTGTTCAGCTTTTATAGTCAATAGCTATTGACTAAAGTAAAAGAAAAACCAAACAAAAAAGAACAACGACAGCATTTCAAACACCTCTATATATTCCTGGTAAATTCATCACAGGTTTCAGAAGGTTCTGCTGAAATCCAGTGGTCTCCAAGCCTACTTACATTTAATGCCACAACATTTTTTATGTGACACAAGTAAATGAAAGCTTTCTTGCCTGTTTCTTTTCCAGATAAAGATAATTCCCTGTACATCATATGGGAAGCACATCATCTGCATGAAGGAGCAACATAATGACAAATCTGCATTCCATCCTCACAGCCACCCAGTACTACTCATTACCATCTCAGCACATAATTATGCAGCAGGAGAGTCAAACTCAGACAACACTTTTGACACCTCAACCAATCCTTCATTCTGTTTATAGGCTGGGCTTTCACATTATGTGTATGTTAAATCTTATGTCTCAGTTAAGACTGAAATCCTATCTGTGACAAGGGAAAAGGGATCAAAGCCAAAGTTCACCGTACTATATTCTCCAACCTGATGCACAACAAGAATGGCACAAAATGGAATAGACTTTTTTTCTATCAGCAAACCAGAAGGCTTTTTGGGGAAACTCAACAATGAACAACAGATACCTATCTGAATTCATAGTAAAGCCCTCAGATGTTTGAGTCAGAGCCCAAAAGCTTCATCTAAATATCCAGTATGTCTTCTTAATTTGGAGGACCAACAGCTGATGGTAACCTTTCCTAGAAAAGCCTGTTCATCTGGCATTAAATACTTAACAAGGGTTCTACTGACAGACAAGCAAGGATTTATATTCCATCAAAACCTGCTTTATATCTAATTCTTTGTTTAAGTCAAACAGACAATAATTCCTGGGCATCAACAGCAATACCAATTACAAAGTTCAGGATTAATTTGGTCCTGGACATTCAAATAAGAATTATTACTTTGTTTAGAAAGACCCTGCATTTGCTTAGTCTTGGCCATTGTTACACACTCGTTTATTTTAATAGCAAGGCCAGATTTTGGTGGCTCCCCTACTACATTCACAATAGCTTAAAGTTGCTTTCATTGTACTTGCTGTCCAACTAATTGATGATACTGGACTAAAACCTACAGAGGAACTGTAATTACTTTGGATCATATCACATTATTATCCGTCTCTTTTGTTTTTTTGTAGTGAAGAATGAGAATCCAAAATAATCCCAGGCATCATGGATGATCTGTAAAAGTTCTCCTTAACAAGACTGATCTTTGATCTACTTTTTCTGGAGATATGAAGATTCTCATTCTGATGCCTGGTGGGATTTAAATTTTTTTTCTTAGATTCAATGAAGATGATTTATGTTCCTTTACTGCACAGGTAAAACCCTTTAAATTTTCCCTCCAGAGACCAATGTGGTTATGGAAAAGAATACTGCCTGGTGCCATAATGGCATGGGAGAGAAACTAAAACAGGTGGATGCCCCAGAGCAGTGCTCATAGCAAAGCAACTAAGAATAGTAATAGTGCAGCAGCACATCTGCTGTTGACTCTGCTGCAACATAACCTTTCTGATGCTACCTTCCAATCCACACTTGTGCCTAGTTACCTGGCACTTGGCTTGCATCTTTCTCTGCTGCATTTATATTTTTATTGGTTTTATTTTCTCCTCTGTTTCATGAGATAGGCTTCTTCTGAAGGTTAATTGTGGTGCCACCGTAAAGGGCTGGAAAAGCACTCGAGCTGCAGTGGGCAGTGTGTCTAGCTGACTGATACCAGAGTGGCAGCAGGAGGCTCTCCATGTTCTAATAAGGCCTTTTTTTTGTACTGAGATTAAGCTACCATGAAATATTTGCACTCACTTTTGCTTTATTGTCTGTTGGATATGTGCTTAGAAAGAGTTTGCTTAACCAGTGTAATACTGACATCAGCATTATGAAGCAGAAGCTATACCAACAGTTAATTTTTGCTGATAAATAACACTTCCTACACTTATGCAGTCACTACCTGTGTGTATTATTTCTATACAACTGTTTCATATATATTTACATGATCAGGCTGCACTTATTGCATGCAGTTCTATGATAATTTAATTGATGCACTACCATTCACTTTGAAATCCTCAGTGTATAGATCCAAGTAGTAGTAATGACATTATGTGATCTTTTCCAATTGATTTGTCTTTTCAATTAAATATAAAATCAGTCCTCTACTATACATGACTTTAAATGGAAGAAAATACCCTAAAGCACAGATGTAGGAAGGCTTTCTTCAAACCTTGTCCTCTCTCAAGCTGAGAGCACAACCCGTTTAATTTGCCACTGCAAACACTGGGCACTGCAGAATGGTTCTGCAATAATTATTTTGTACTTCAACATGAATTAGATGTAAGGGTCAAAGAAATTAACACTAGAATACCATTTAATCTAGGACATTAATCATTGTTAACTCACCTAATTTTACAATTAAACTGAATATTCAATCTGTCAACCCTTCAGAGCATCCAATCTTTCTGTTCAATCTCAGCACTTTTTTGGTTTTATTTAGAGAAAAGTTTATTATCAGGAAGCATGTCACCGAACTGTTAATGTAATAAATTCCTTTTTATTTTTGAACCTTTCTTGTGCTTTCCTTTACATAGTAGAGAATCAGGTATGATGAGGTGCTTAGTTTGGTCAGGCTGTACTCCATTTGCAGTGCTCCAGCAGCACGAAGGGAGGTTACTCTGCTAAACACCATCTCAGGGTCTAACAGGAGGCTGAAGATATGGCAAATGAAGAAGTCTGGGGCACGACAGGGCACAAAGCCTTGATCTGTGCATTGCTGGTTCCCTTGTGGCTGATACTAACAGCAGCTGAATCACCACCACAGGGATCCTCAGAGAAGAACATGAGCTCCCAGAGCTCCAGCTACTGGAACCCCTGTGCCAAGGTCTACTGTACTGTATCTGACACCAAAGCACACGTGGCACAGCTGGTACCTGGCACACCTTGATGCACCTGACAGGGTCTCCTCCTGATCAGCAATGATGAGTCAGCCAGTTACTGTGAAGTCTCCTCACTGATGCCCTCCAGAAGATAAAGAAATCTACTCCCTTGAGCTAAAACTTCATGAAATGAAAACTACCCAAAAAACCCCCTTTCTGCTGAGCTGGCAGCAGCCCCCAGAAGGTAGCCTGGCATGCCAGCCTGAGGTTAATGACATCACTGTTTGCAGAGGACTGACTGATGAAGAAAAACCAAAGATTTTTCACATTGATATGATAAACACCATCACGAAACCCTTTCCCACAAAAGCAGCAACAACCTGTGCACCACTGCACAAGTCACACCACGAGTACTGAAATGCCTGTTAAATTGTTCTGGCAAGGAGGTAAGCATCATTGCAAGAAGGGTATAACTGCATTTTAAAGGACAGTTTGTGGCCATGGAAATGTGCCACAGACTGGGGTACCTGACCTCCCAGCACAACAAGTCTCCCTAGTGTTTCAAAAAGAAAAGGACTATTTGTAAACATCAAAGGTAGAAATCAACTGCATGAAAATACATAGAAAGAATTGTCTCTGCCTTGCCCCAGAAGGTTACAGAAGGATGCAAAATACAAGATATTTTTAAATAAGTAAACTGTAGAACTTGTTCAGGCTGGGGGAGACCAGCAAAACCATAAACTTGAACAAAAAACTCACGTGATTTCTGCACTTGGATCAGGCTGAGCAATTATTAATAGGCTATTGTGTTTAAGAAATGCTGTTTCTAGTTCAAGAAGTGTTAAATGCAGGGAAAGATCCAACATCTGAGACTGTCATCTGGCTCACTACTGCAAATTACTATTCTGAGGAGTTCAGACACCATTAAAGGTGAGAATAATGCAACACAGTCATGTTCCTTTCCCTTTCTTTTTCTCCTGTCCTCTCTATTAAACCAGAAATCAGAAAAGGATATGACCTCACAGGCAACCTACTTCCCTCTTCTGTCACTGCAGACTCATCCTCTGTGATATTACCCATTTCTGAGAGCTTTTCAAAGCCTGTCTTTAAAATATTCTGATGGGTTTTCCTTTGTTAATTTTGATATATTATTTTGCAGTCTAACAGCTCCCTGTTAGTAAGGTTTTCCTGATAGTCAGCCTGAAGCTCTCTCTCATAATTCATTCCCTTAACTGTAAATTTCTTTATTCAGATTCAGTTCTATTTATGCCACACCAGACTGCACTGTTCCTGTTATTATAATGTTTTGAGCTGAAGTCTATTTTTTTCTTTCAATTATTTCTCTTACTGAAAGGCAAATTCTTATACTGAAGTACAAATTATTTTTGTCCCCGAATATCTGTTTGCAAATTTCTGAGGTTTATCTTATTTTATGTGTGTTTTCATAAACCTTCATAAAAAAAAGGAAAACAGTTTTTTGGAGTTTTTTTCCTTGATATTTATACTGCCTACTTTTTAATCACTACCCTTGAAGTTTATTAAGGATGTTTGCTTTCTCTTCCAGAAAAGTGAAGATATTAAGAAAATAATTCTATATTATGCAAAATAATACTGTAATGGGACAATCTGTCCTCTTTATACTTTTAATACCTTGAATATACTTGGCTTATTCTTCCCCTCCTTGTAACATACTCCTATCAAAACTATTTAAATAAAATCAGTAGAATTACATTTATCTTCCTAATATAAGTTATTTGTATGCCTGAGACTACCACTAACTGTTAGTTCAAGCCCTCTCTTGAGGGTATACTATGTCTCAGCATTTTTCCATTTTACTGTACCATCAAATCAGATGTTAATGTTAAGTATTGCAGTTAGGCCTGACATTCACACAGTCACCTTTTCTCTCCCTTTCTACATTTTCTACTGAGCTGTTAAATATAACTCACAATTACACTTCCAAAATTCATACCTACAAATACTTTTTTTTTTTTTTTCCATTTAAGGCAAGCCAACCTTACTTTACATCATTGCAAAAAGTAAAATAACAAATTAGAAGTGTCTTTTTGTTTTCCTGTCACTGCAACTTCCCAGCTCTTTAGAAATGATCAAAATGAATCAAATGTCTGGAAGCCTCGACTCAAAAGCACAGTCAGTTCACAGTGACTCAGGGTTCACTGGATGCAGAGCTGTGCAAACACGTGGGCAAGGACACAGCCCGAGCTGTACCTGGCCAGGTAAACTCCCTGGAATAGGGATGCACAATAAACACAAGCAGCTGAAAGTCTGGGACTACCTGGGCTGACAGCACACAGACACTTCATTAATCCATGCCTCAGCTTTTAACATGCCTCACCACACCTCTATCAGCAGTACCCAAAACCCCACTGCTGCAACAGGGGAATATTCACTGATTCTAACCTGGTAATACAGAAATAAACAATTCAACGCTAACAATTTCCACCTTACCCCCCTTTTTTGTCCTCTTATCCCATTTCTTCTTACAGAAAAACCACAGGTAGAATAAGCACTTGATTCAGTAAGTACTTCATCACTACAGTGGGAGTCCCTGCGTGCAGCAGAACAGACTTTATCAGCACTGGGAGTGCCACTGTCACAAATACACCACCTGGGTGCCATTTACTTTAAGATAAAGTAAGATAAGCATTTCTTTTTAGCCTCATTAATCCTAAATTTAAGGGGGAAAAAAAGTCATTATATAATAAAATAAAACTAGAAGGAATCCAATTAAATAATGCTTTGCAAACACTTACAGTCCATAAATCTGCGGAGCAATTTCCAGGCGGTTCAGGTGCATGTACAGTTCAATGTCATGCTTCTTCAGCAGGTGATCCTGAATCTGGTTTACCTTGGCTACAATAGCAATGGAAGGGCCTAGGTCCTGTGGCCTGGCAAATGGCATAGGTGTAATCATCACATCTTTCTCCTGCAGACAAGAAAAGGGGGGAGAAAAACATCCCATGTTGCCTTAGTGTCTAAAGGGACTGTCTACAAGAAACTTTTATTGCAATTATTTGCTTTCAAATAAAGAAAAATATTCATAATTCTCTTTACAAGGACATTCTCAGGTATCCACTTGTGTGGAAGGGACTGTGGGATTCCCCTTCCCAGGCTTGCCAAGGTTCATCCCCCGTTCTGCATGTCAATTTTTACGTGCGTACTTCACTGTCCATGCTCTGACAAAGTGTTGACAGGTTTATTTTAGCTTCAGTATCAGCAGGCTGAGCCAGTCGAGAGCAAAGCAGATAAATGGTAACTCAGCAGAGAACATTTGCCCTCAGAGGACAATAAATTGCATACAAAAAAGGAAATAACTCATTTTCAATCTTTTCTGAACAGGCTTCTCTTGCCCAGAAAATCTGGGGGCTGTACCTCAAAATCTACAGAACTTGGATAAAGTATCAGAAAAGTTTTAAAACAAAGAAGAATAGAACAGTGAGATGAAGTTGACAGTTAGGAGGGAGTTGTTTGGACATTAAGGTTGTGTAATCTACATCATTATCTACAACATGACACACAACAAGTGAAAACAGTGGAAGGAAACTACTGCAGCATAAGCATCTGTGAACCTGAGAGCAATTTAAAGTTGTTCTCCTTGTAAAATATAAAATATTATTGAAAAAGACACAGAGAAATAGAAAGAAATGCAGCCATTGACCTGCACTGAGCAGGAAACTGCACAAATGAAGAGATGTAGGAACTAACGAGTCAAACCTATCAAGAGGAAGACCGAGCAAAGGGAAATGGAGAATTAAGCTGTCTGGACCAGTGTCAAAGTTACAAAGGAGGGAAGATCAGAGCAGTAAGAAGGGAAGATTTTGCTGTGATTTTGTTGCAATCTGTCATCACAGTGCTCTGATGTGAAAGCCTAACTTTAAGAAGTCATTTTTCTACCCTTTTGCTCAGCGTACTGACAGACAAACATGATCAAGGTCAAAGGGTTAATGATTTTCAGACTTCATTACAGCTTAAACTGTTGAAAGACAAATTCACTTGGTTCAAAATAGTGAAGAGCACATTAAGCACATTATTTTTAACATTCAGTAACAAAGAAAGCTTTTTGTTGTTGTTTAAACTCTCTCCAAGGCTGTTTCCTATGGTTATAGTCACTCTCCCAACACTATTCTCTCTGTATCAGCACTTCAAGAGGAAGGGAGGCACTCATATTTCAAAATAACATGATTTAACATTAAAATGAGCAGCAAACAATAATTTCTATCAAAAAGCCTGTTTATGTTTTTCTCTCTTTTGCTTGAAATACTATTTCTTCTCAACAAACAGTGATTTCAGGTCAAACGTTTTTATTTAAGGATCTGACGGATTATAAATCGTAGATTCACCTCCAAGAAGAGCTGGAATATGTCTGCCAATGGACTGCAGCTGAAGAGTTCAGCTCAAGGGTTAGGAAGAGTCACCAACCCCTGCCATAACCGTGACCCACCTCAGCACACGCTGAACGGCTGGTGATGCTAACGCAATTCACATATTCATGCATTTAGGAAACAAATGCTGCAGCAGTAAAGACAGGCTAGGACACAGAGTATATGAGCATAAACCATGGACAGATTTCCCTCATTAACCACTAGGGAATGGAGTGGCTGGAGAAGCTCCTCTGATGGCAGCTGGGGGGAATGGAACCAACGGTTAGAGGCTATAAAACACAACACGTCTCTGGAGCTCTTGCTCTTGCTGCCTCCTTTGTGAAGGTTCAGACTTCATTATGTAGCCACCCCTCAAAGTCATGCTTGTAAAAGGCACGCAGACAAGAAAGGATTATTAAAGATTACACATGTTTGCCAAGAACAAGAACAAACAACTAGATATTAATCCAGGCGCTTTGCACTGTTAATTTTTTATGCTGTGGAAGGACTGGAAAGGGCAATGTCAACTTTCACCTGCCACCCCAGCACTGCAAACATGAGGGAGACACGGTTCCTTCCCCCCAAAATAAATCAACCTCACCTTGCCACTTCTCACAGCAACTGGAAACAATGCATGTGAATACACTGAATTCTGAAAAGCTACACAGCTTTGTTGCTGGAGTACATGTGACTAAGTAGTAAATTCATAACATGTATATTCCAGATGCTTTATCCTTAGTTACTGAGAATTATGTAAAAACTCCAATCTAAACAGTCATTTATAACATACAGAGCTTAGGCCAAGATGCCAATGCTCTGTGTCTAATAAAATATACACAAAGATAACTTTAAACTTTTAAAGAAGCTTTTCTGTGAGTCTTGGGTGAACTCCTTTTTTACAACCTACAGGCAGAACTGCCTCTCAAACTAATGCTCCTTAATTACAGTTTGCAATTGCAGGCTTTGGTGCACACTTCCAAATTCTTACCAATTTTTTGTTAAGTTTAGATATTCACCCCATAGCCTATGGTGAAAAGTGCTGAGGTGAATCAAGATGAAACTAAGTTTGGAGGGAAACTTTTTAAGGATATAATACATATAACATAGATGGAATTATTTGAATATATATTGACTATATGAATAGAATACATACTGAATTAATTGATATAATGAAAGTCTTGTCAATAAGGTTATGTTTTGCTAGAAACTTCTACATACACTGCATCACACAAATGAAAAAAAAGAGAGATGTGAAGAGGAAAAGAGCCAGGAAAAGAGCATCCAAAGGAAACCTCAAGCTATTGTTGAGGGAATTGCCCCTTGTGCCATGCAAGGACTAGATGGTCTCTTGAAGGTCCCTGCAAAGAAGAGCTCTGTGGAGCTAAACCCAGAGCACAGAAAGGCTCTAAAGAATCAACACAGTAAATACAGTGGTGTCTGTACAAACACATGAGCTGCACAGGAGATCCAGGGGCACCATGTGAAAGAAACTTCCATCCTGAAAACTTTCCACAAGTCCTTCTGACCAAAATCTGAAGAACCTCCAAAGAATCTAACCATGGCTGAAGTTAAGAGAAGATTCCTCATTAGATTCAAATGAACTCAATCATATTAAAAATCACATTTGCTTAAAAAGCGAATAAATACATTTCAGAGTAATATTTACCTTCTGACTTTCATGTTCAAAAGTTGAAAACCAGTGTTCTGCAGTTTTCATAAGACGTGTGAACATTGCACTGAAGGGGGAAAAAACCCAGAAACCTGGTGTTAAATAATGTATTACAAGTAAAAGCAAATCGAATGTAAAGGAAGTTGTTGAAACTTACTAGGCATCATGTTCCAGATATTCAGGATTCAAAAGAACTTTCATTTCCTCACTGAAAAAAGCAACAGTGAACAATTCAAATGTGAATGTTTATTTTTGGTCAACATTCTGCATGTACTACTATGTATTTATAAGCCAAATTTCATATAAAGTGAAAATGAGAAAACTAGCCTTTTTAATTAAAAAGAGCAACTCCATTGAACAAATGAAGTCTTTCCTTTTTATAAAGATCAAAAACAAATTAGCTGCCTTGTCTGCACTACAATGAAGTAACCATCTAATTATTCCAAATAACAAATTACTGAATGTCACAATGTATTATTTGAATATGCTTGATCTAGAATAATTGATTGCTGCACAATCTATCACTGTTTGTCCCAAACAACAACAACAAAAAAATATGGTTACTGGTCAAATATGCAGAATCAAAACATTAATTTACTTTGTTTTAATAGCCTGTATTTTTATTGTACTTTAACAGCAATTAATCAGTGACAGCACCTCTTTTCCATCTACTTTGCTGCTTAGCTCTACTTTTTCAGAGGGGAGGTACAGAATGCTGTGCATAATGCAATGTTATTTTAAGTTACTTAGCACTGGAGAGCATCTTCTAGGTAATTTCAGGATATCTAAGGACAGACAATGAACAAAACCACTTGTAACTAATCCCCATCCTTATGCCTCTGGACAGCCACGTTGAGGGGTGCTAAGAGAGGGTGTATCATACAGTACACATAATAAATTGGCTTTTCTGTAGCTACAGCATTGCAGGTGGTGGAAGAAATATCAATCACAACAATTTGTACACATTGATTCTTTTCTCTTTTAAGGCATGAGGAAACAGAGATGGCAACATGTGACTGTAGATCTCTAATCTGCTGCCTCCCTAAGCTACTAAAAGAGGTGAAATGCTTGGCAGGTAGCTCAGCTTTCTGATTTCCTTAGGTTTCTTGTCTCCCCTTTTTTATCCAGCTAATACCTGTAAAGGGAGCAATGTCTGCACCTCCAATCCTTCTTTCAGAATATAGAGCAGGGAAGATGAAATAAAGACACTGGCATCAAGGTTCAAGAATGCAAGTATTTCTGATACCAGTTGATCACTTAGAAACAAAGAATTAAGGAACACAGATTTGAAAGTCCCAGCCCAGCCAAAATCATTATGTTTTTTGAAGAGATTTTTAATACTAGACAAATAAAGCAGAAATGCTTGCCTTGGTTGTGCAGCTTCACTGGCATGGGAAAAAGCTTGGTGGTCACAATGCAGGATGAAGACAATGGGAGCTAAAAGCTCATGCATGCCCTAGACATAAAAGGAAGCAAAAGTAAGATTTTCCAGTCAGGTAACAGTTGCTGATGCAGAGCACCAGGCAGCCATAAATACTAGGTGCAGATCACTAAAAGCAGGAATATTCCCACTCTTAACAGAACGGCTTCATAATCAGTGTCTTTTATCTTAAATTCTGATTAAATCCAAGTGTTTATTCTTCTATAATATATGGAAGCAAGTTATTCTCCCTTTTATAAACAACAGGCAACAAATTGGTAATGGCAGTCAACCCTGCACCTGGTATTTCACTCCAAGACATGAGCAATCAAAGTGTTTGCTTGTGCAGTCACCCTGCTGTTCTGCAGTGTTCCAGGAGCACTCAGAAGCAGTGAGACAGCTTATCAGCTGTCACCATTTCAAACAGATCCATTAGTTACCAAAACCTCTTAACTTTTATTGGAAATAATGGGAATTTTCCTTAACTGAGAAGACTGGAAGCCCCTCTAGATCATTATTTTTAGTGTGCTCAGATGAGTGTTAGGGAATCTGTTCAAAGTAGGAAATTCCAATGCCCAGCAGTGTTGAGAAAAAAAAAAAAAAAAAAGGTGTGGAAGTTTCTCTGTGTTATCAGCCGAAAACCTAGGAAATTTCATTTTAATTTCTTCAGGACTGGGATGACTTACAGCCTCAACTGTAGGGCTGCAGCAATAGCAGTCTGCTGACTGGGCTATGCTAAAGACAGCCAAACTATTGAAGTATGGGTATGTTTTTTCCTGTTTCTGAACCTTCAGGGACTACTTTGAAAGATGAAGGCTAAATAGAATCCAGTCTGAAAAACAAAATATCATTTTTCACTTAGGAAAAAAAAAAAACAAACAACCCAAACCAGATGAAACCCAAAGCAGCAACTTGATTTCAGGGACTGATGTAAAATTCCCAAACACAGCAGCAGTGTGTGGATGACAAACTGACAGGTTTGGGCTCCTGGAAGTCTTATGGTCATACCAGGAGGGAAAGGAACGGGAGAGATGGGGAGATAGGTCCAGGATTAGAGAACAGATGCAAGTGGGAAAAACATTTAAATTAACTATAGATAACCTGGGCTGTATTTTCATACATGCTCACAGCCTTTGGTTAATTAACAGCTCCACGTCTAATCTTTTATTCACCCTGATAGACTAACATGAAGCTAGAGAAATGGAAATGCCAAATATCTGACTAGCTAATAGAACTACCACCCAAGCTGTAAACATATAAGCTGAAGAAGAAGAAAGAGGACATAAAATAAGAATTAGTTATAAAAGATAAAAGAACATCATACATTCTTCCAACATAACAATATATCAACTCTATAATAATAAAGTAGAATCATAATGTGGCTGCCCACATACAACAAAAACAAAACAAACAGCTGATGAAATATCAGGATTTCAAAAAGATACCTCTGATCTTTCAGTTACAAGAGTACTTCAAATGTTTAGAGATTTTTAGCTTGGCAGGAAAAGCCACCAGTGTAATATGCATACATGTATTTTTTCAATGCTGCAGTTTACTAAAACTCTTTAGTGTTAATAAGTAAGTTGACAGAGCTCAGATAATTTTATGACACTTCCTAGCTACAACAAAATATTGATTTCATAATACAGTCTATGATTTAGAAAGAAAACAGAAATACAGCATTTCTACAATGAAAAGTGAATCAATGCATTCCAAAATGATATTGACTTCTCTAAGGGCAATCAAATCATGAGCAAACAATAGCTGGCCTAGTGATTTAGCTTAATTGCCACTATTTCTTTCCAGTGTAACAAGGACCAGATTTGGCACTGGTCTTACAGAGGAATGGTAAGAGTAATTTTTACATATTACTAAGTATAATACACTATTCTCTTTAGATTTTATATTTACATCTTATATTTAAAAATTCAGCAACCCCAGTGAGGATTCTGTTTTTAAAATCTGTAGCACAGCTTCACAGCATTCTGCTCCATTTGACTAGGGACAGAAGTATCTTTTTTTCCCCTCATCAAATAAAATCTTACTTCATGCTGGTCAAAAAAACCCCACAAACCCTACTACAAAGACAACTTTCATGCATATATACATATTAAACAAGCATTATTGATTGCTTCTTGTAAGAATCATGCTATGTAATAGTTTCAGTAAAATGTTGTAAACTTCAGACACATTTCTCTACATTTTTAAGTATGCAAATTGTCCAAGAACTGTAGTTTTCCACATATTCTGAACCAATAAAAATGGGGGACAGGAAAATCAACTACAAGGGTGAAAACCATATCCTCTTGCCACCACAAACTCAGACCCTATGAGGGGATTCAGAGAAGGGTGGGGATGGACACGAGACAAATGTCAGCTAAAAGGAGAGACACGGGGATAAACCCCAGGACTGTTACTCATAAGCTAACAGGAGCATTAATTTTAACTAACAGATACCAAAACCATGCTTTAAAAATAAGGTAAGAAAAGAGAAAAGCTCCCAGTAAAGCTGCCACACAGCACACTGAGAGGAGAAAACCACAATCACTTGGTGCTCTGTGGACTTGGCACAGCCACGTGAGACTGAACACACTCAGAGACTGAATCACAAGATTTTCACCATCCCAATTGGTTTAATTGTCTGCACTTCACCTCTCCCCTCAGCCCCGTGGCAACCCCTGCCTGGAATTGCTGCACCACGGATGCACACCAGTTGAAAACAGAGGTAGAGAAGTTTTCTTTGTCAACAGCCTGTAGGCTCACAAAATTGAACCTGTTCTTTTATCTGCCTATGTTCATTTAGCCCACCAAGCAGTCTTTATTAAAGCTGAGGCATCAGGCAGTCAAAGTTCATTAATACCATTTATATAATCTCTGCAGTTTCAATTAACTCAGCAAGACATTCTACTACATGATAACAGTCTCATTAATTCAATAAAATCCCATAACTATTAACAATATGGTCTATGTTAAACGGGGTGTCACCTAGTAGAAAATAATAGCTTTAACAGCTTGTGATGAAACTCAGGGCTTGCTTTTTTTTAATTTAAATTTGATCTGGCTAAATATTCCATCCTTATGTAGAAAGGTATTATTTCCTGGTAAGGAATCAAGAGGATTTTAAATATGAGCAGAGGGTAATTAAGTCCTTTTAAGTCATATCAAAGAGTAAAATAATACTTCTTGTTCAATAAATGATACATTAAATTATCTGGAATGTGTTCTTCCCTTTTCCTCTCATCAGCACTCTGGCCTGTATTCACTAGAAAGCAGAAGCTGAACACTGCTCAAGTGTTTTCATTAGCAGTGCCCTTCAAATACAGCTCACAAACCTCTTTTTTTTGTGTTCTCATGCAAGGCTATTCCTTGCTTACTGTCAAACAGGAGAAATAACCAGCCATTAGAGATGTCACATGTGTGATAACTATATAGTTGATTTTTTTTATATAGTTTGTAAGACAGTTCTTCAGAAGGAACTGTTCCTTGAAGTCATATGTATTGGGTTTTTTTCATCAGATGCCACCAATTTCCTGGCAGGGCAGTCACAGACCACACCTGAAATGGTGCAGTATCTTATAAAAATCTTCACATTTACCAAACCTCTGCATTTTTGACATGAAAAAAAATGTATCTATCTACAGTTTGCTGCTCTAGAGTTTATCCTTTGTATCCTCTGTCAGTCCCCATTCACCTGAGTTAACAGCCTAAAGAAAGAAATACAAACATACTTTTGCCAATACTCTGCACATTCTTCTTGCTATTTTAATTTATTATCAAGCTTATATTCACTTCAAAACCTTCAGAACCAATTAAATTAGCCCACATCACATATGGATGCAGAGTCAGAGCAGCCCTGAGGTTCCTTGCCATTTTCTCAATGATGGTTTGAGCAGGCTGTCCTCCAGGTACCTCTGTAAAAGGCTACTCATGCCATTCATGGTGTTTATTCTTCCTCAGTCCAGAGGCATTTGTCAGCTCTGCTGTGTTTGGATGTGGCAGAGTTACATAAGGGATCTATCTGTTGATGCACTGTGTGGCTTTAGCACTTTGAGGAAGAACTGCAAATATTCTGTAAAACTTAAAATAGCTACTTTGCCTACATTTCAGGAGTTGCTTTTTTTTTTCATAAAATTTTTTTTTCCTATATATTTATTTTATTAATACATATGATATAATTTTATATTTAATGAAATCATAATTTTATTTTTATATTTACTTTTAATCCTGCTGGCCACCCAAGCACAGAAAAACCTTTTCTTTCTTTTCTTTCTTTTTTTCTCTTTTGCTTTTATTTCTTAACCAGCACCGAAGAAAAATACGTTGTTTATTTAGGAATTTGAAGTTAGACAATGTGGCAATCTTAAAGAAAACAATTTGAGGGACTGTATTATGAGGAAAAAACATATGCTATTCAATGAGCTTACTTTTCTTACTGTGCAGCTGACAAGCAACTCTTTGATTACTTTAGCATTATGATACAAGTTTGGATAGAACAGAAGTACATTACTGTCAAACCATAGAGAGGATGTTGAGCCAATGAATGCCACCTGTACGGTGCTTTCATTACCTGTTTATAAAGCAACTGCTCATTTTCTCTGGCGTAGCAGAACAGAACATCTGTAAGAATTTTCCTCACATTTTCCTGCTGGAAATACTGCATTTCGGGAAAGCTGAAGACGAAGAAATACAACAGGAGTAAACAATACAGCACACAGAAACTCAGTTACTAGTCTAGAAACAGTTTTAGGCAGCACAGCACCTCCCTTGGCTGCTGCCCCACTCTGTGGGGAACTGTGGGTGCTGCCAGGGTACTCCTAAAGACTTGTTTTGCAACCAGAATTCTGAGCCATGGTCTTTGACATACATCAGTCTGCTACACAGATACAATGATATCTCCAGATAAACAAATAATTCCCTTTAACATCATGAAAACCAAAGATCTGCATGGGATCCTCTGTTAGGTTGGCAACTGGAACTGAATCATCTGCCTGCCCTCTAGTTTCACAAATAGTGCTCTTCATTGTTCTCAAGATAAAAGCCCGTCAAAGGAAGAGCAGAATAGTTACAATACACTAAGAAAGTCTGTAAAATTTCCAGTTCTAAACTGGAATAAAATGGAAGAAAGAAGAGCATGTCAGAAGCAGCATATACAAAGGGTTCAGTATTTTGTGAATGAAAAATGATTAGTAGTCAGCGACAAGGTTATTAAAAGACCTCGTAATTGACACAAAACCCAGTATCCTAAGTTCCAGTGTATTTTCCTGGCTCTTATGATGCAGCATAATTAGGCATGTCACTGTCTTTAGTAGCTGTCTCAAGTAAACTTTACGAGGTGCTTTGAAATCCTTGGATGAAGGACCTGAACCAAGAGCCACGGCAGAGCAGACACCGTGGCTGAAACTGCAGTGCTGAAGCCTTGAGAAAGGCAGCCCTGGGATGAGGGGTGTAATTCTGCTGGCACCTGGTGGGGGTAATGCTGGACCAACACTGGGAAACTTGCATGCTCTTGTACTAATCCCATTACTGCACAGGAAGGACACAGCTGAGACCAAAAGTGCATTACAGCAGATGGCAATCGACATAATTTAGGGGTTTGAAGAGATTATTTCTGAAGGACTGTTATTCAGGCCTGCCCTGTCAAGTTTAGGAAGAGAAGACTAACAAAGAAAATTAAAAAATACACAGAGATATCTGTGAGGATCTAGTAATACCAGAGATTGTGACAGAAAGGATAATAACAAACTCAGGAATAAGCTGGCTCAAGTATTAATTATAGCAAATGCAAATAGAAGAGATCATGAGGGAACTATCAGTTCAGAATGGATTTTTATGGAGAATGTAATTTTATGATTAAAGCATTGTTTTAGTAATACAGTATCCTCAAATCAGGCAAGGTAAGAATGATTTTCATGAGCACCAGAATATTGTATTTAATTACATTTCTGAGAAAGACTGCATAAGGACATGGGAATTTTGCTAGACTGTTTTACCACAACTGCTACAATTCAACAGCAGCACATTCAAGTCCCAGCTTTCTGAAAGTTAAGATCAAAGCAAGTTATCATTTGTTAAAACATTCCTGTAGCCCATTTAGGGGCCCCTTCACCAGAGGCAGCCAGACTTTGACTCAGAAGAAACTCAGGCTGGCAACCAAATGGAAGCATGAACACTGTGGAATGAATGTGGTGGCAGAGAGAAATGAGGCTCTGGACCACAGTCACAGCATCTTTTCTTTCATGAACAGACTCCATCCCTAATGTCTCCTCCATTGCCTTTTTCATGGAGTTGGTGGGTTTTTTTGTTATTTGGGACAGGGAGAGTTTAAAAAAGTAGCACCCACCACTACTCATCTTCACAGAGCTTCCATTTTCCTAAACTGTGATGATTACTCCTGAAGCAGAAAGACCAGTGTATGAAACTATTACTACAGCAGAAGAAAAATCCACTTGATTAGTCTCCTGGGAATGCCTCTGAAGTATTTTGTTTTCTTACAATAGTGAGGAAAGAAAGAAGGTAATCAAATCTATCCATTTCCAGTCCTAGATGTACACGATGATGCCAGCAAACAGTGGCATTTTGATTATATAACAATAATTATACACCTGACTTTAGGTGACTAGAGTTTAGTTAGGTAGGGGTGAGCTAGAAGGTTTTACAATTACTGAAGAAAAATATCCTTCTCTACAGCATGATTGATCAGACCTGTACTAGATATTTACTTTAGGAAGAGATGATTTATGTCCTAGAATTTTTCAGATCTATAGATAATTAGCCTAGTTGTGAGCATCTATGTTCTACAATGTAATTATTAGGTGAGGTAAGGAGTCACAAAACGCATATGAACACACACCTGAACAAACTTGATCACAGCTCCCTCCAGAGAACAGAACTCAGAGATTGAAACCAATTGAAACCAGTAACAATTTTAAAGGCATATTTGTGCCAACGTTTCCCAACTGTTATTACTACACTTCAGAGGATTCTAATAATAACATTAGAGTGAGTCTTCTGCTGCTTTGCTAGACAGGACTCAGGTTGCTGCTCTGTGTGCAGGTAGCATCACTCTGCAGTACTAGACAGTGCTGAATTTGATGGCAAAAATTTGATGACAAACAGACATAAAATATTTGTTAAATAAGAAACAGATGCTAGAAGGTAATGATTATGGCAACTGAATATAGCACTCAATTATTTTAACCTCTAATAAAGAAGCTTAGTAAGTTAATGACAGATTTTTACATTCTAACTCCAGGAATGTGTTTAAAGAATGGAAATGAACACAGACAATGCTGAAGAAATGGTCTTGCATTCCAAAGCCAAAACTTGCTACTCCTTACACTAATTAATGATGGTTTGCAGCTACATATAAACACATCAAATATACACTATGTTTTATGATTAGGTAAAGAAATGTATATATAAATCCATGTAGTTTATCAAATAAATTCATGTTACTTTGATTAATTTTGCTCCTTCATTTTTTGATTTATTTTGATATTGATGACACATAATGTATGTTGCTATTATATCGAGTAGACCTTATTTTGTACAAATACACAAATGGAAATTTCTTTAGTCACTATTACTGCTCTTAGTGACTATTACTCACTTTGCCATTTGCCAGAATGGGAGCCTGGATTTTGTGTGTGTAATATATATATGTATACATATATTAAAATATCAGTCTTGCATCCAACATAAACTCCATACAACTTTTGATACTCCAGTTACAGTTACGTACATATTTTAATCTTAGAACACCCTGAACTGCTTCCTTTACCAAACAAAAAATACCATCTGTTGCGAGAATGCACATGAAAGCAAACTCAGATTTTAATTATACATCTCGTGGCAAAATGCACTCAGGAATGGGTCTAGGGACAGACATATAAAATATCCCAAAACCAGACAGCAATGATTTCTTCTTCATTACTTTGTTTCTGTAAATGAAAATGTGTGAGCTTGGGATTTGTAAAATCTATGACTAGAACCACTTTTTTCAAGTTATAAGGAAAAATATTTGCAATACACTAAAACTTCACATGGTAGCAAGTCAGTAATTGAATTTAATTAGAGTTACAGATCAGTCAATGCTTGCACTAAGAAAAGACATATTTTCAGGTACTCAAAGATTTCCTGAAGAGGAATGACCTAAAGACCAAGAAGATGAAAAATAATCACAGTAATACTGGGACAAATTTCAAAAGGCATATGTGACAAGTAATACTAGAAAAGTGATAAATAAAAATAGAAATGCTTAACTTCTCTAGATGAGTGACATTTTCCTTCCTAATTAAAACCTGCTTTTTTATTATTGATTGAATAAGTGTTAAGAATTAGAGAAAGTCATCTGTTCAATCTTTCATTATGATCATAATTTAGTCAAAAGACCTTTAAGTTTCTTTTACCTTCTCATTGCTTCCTACTGAAAACTCCACTTCACATTTCACATAGCAATACATTTCCAAATATCTTAATTTAGAAAAGCTTTTATTCAATTATTCCAATAAATCTCCAAGGTTTAATGTTTAACTCTATTGTCTCATTTTTTACTCTAAGAAAGCTGTATTTTTATACATTTAATGTATGTTTCAACACATTCATGTTCAACAATCCTGACATTTACTCTTAACTGAAGTCAAGAAAACACAATGTAATGTATACCACATAAAAACAGAATCTAAATTTATACATAGATATCTTCTCAAGATCTACATACGTTCTTGTCACATCTTGTTCAATCATCGCTCGAAGCTCTTTATCCTGGAAGAATTTATTCCAAAGACTCTGAAATAAGAAAAAGTAATTGTAGGAAACAGTAAGTTGTACTAATGCTTAAGGCTTATACACTACATCAGCGAAGTACTGTACAAATATTAAGCAATTAATCATCAACATTCCTGGTAGATAGATATATCAATATTTTATGGGTGAAAAAGAATGTTGGTGACCAGCCCAACATAGCTGAGAAAGTCAGTTTAGATCAGAGATGAAAACAAGCTCTGGGATCCTTGCTCTAGGCTCACTCCATTGCTCACTGCTGTGAGTTACTTGTTAGGGGTCTATGAGGAGTATTTAAAGGGCGAAGTAAATTCAAATTTACCACAAACACCAACAACTCTGAAAAAAAGCAACCCAGTAGTTCACTCAAAAAGGTCTGTATCTCTGTCCTGTGCTACACTTCTCCTGTAATATACAGACTAACTGGAAGCTGCTATTATTTCCATGCTAATAATTGAATAAAAGCTAGTTTGCCTTAGTGGAGGGAAAATCAAAGAAGGAATGTATGGTGATCAAATGCCTACTATGTAAATGAAGTTATTCTAATGGTACTAAACACAGTGCAGGTCAAGACTGGACATTCTGACAAAGTTCTGATGGGAGAAAGGGTATTTAAAGCTCACCATCAACATCAAGTAAATAAATAAATAAGTCAGATACTTTAACACCATTTTCTGTATTTCTTTAAAATATGGATCTTTCATTTTGCAGCTGGCTGTTTTCTGATTGGAAATAAAGTTTTGTTTCTTTTAACTGTAAAGAAAAAGAATTAAAAACCTTGGAAGAAATGCCTATCTTGCAGCCTGGTACTTTACACATTAACTCAGCATGTATACAACTCAGATGTACAATTCTATTTTTGCTGGAGAAAAACTTCCAAGGCTGAACAGAGGAGGGTTCTTCAGTATTTGCTGTTAAGATCACTCCCTTCATACTGACTGTTTTAAACACTGCTTCAACTAGAGCTATTTTACGTCAAAAATGAAAACACAGACTAAAAAAAAGCCTATCAGTTAAATCAAGGATATGCTGTGAAACTGCATTTTAGTCCAGCAGTGTTTTTTTGTTGGTCACAGCCTTCCCTGCAATCAGCCCTGAAAATGTAGGATTCTAAGGTGGAAATAAGCATTTCTGGGTGTTAGGAGAGCTTGAGAACCAGCTGTTAACACAAGTTGGTTTGGAAACGCCAGAGGCTGATTTCCTTGGCCGCCATTTTGCCTCCTTCTCCAGGAAGCCACTTGTGGCGGTAGGATGAGGAGAGTTTTAGCAGCACGTGTGGCGACAGAACCAAGGGTCAACTTACCCCCTCATCTTGTGAGAGCGGGTTGTTGATGATCAGATCTTGCTGTCCTGCTTTCCGAGGATTTGTAATGTGCTAAGAAAAAGAGAAGAACACCCAATGATCTGTTATACTCTGGTGAAAAACTCACCACAGCCTTCCAGGAGCTACAGGGAGTCTCCTGCCAACATGGCGAGGGACTCCTTACCAGGGCGTGTAGTGGCAGAAGGTGTAACAGTTTTAAACTGAAAGAAGGTAGACTTAGGTTAGACAGGAGGAAGAAATTCTTCACAGTGAGGATGGTGAGACACTGGCACAGGCTGTCCAGAGCTGTCCGTGCCCTCTCCCTGGCAGAGTCTAGGGCTGGGTTGGCCAGGGATCTGAACAACCCGGCCGAGGGGAAGGCCTTGGCGGGAGATGGTGGTGGTGGGACTGGATGATATTCACAGTCCCTTCCAACTTAAATCATTCCATGATCTTCTGATCTATGTCAAAGCATGAGAATAGAGATCTACTTTATACCAACTTACAATTTCTTTGATCTTATTGTAAGAAGTTCTTAAGTCTGAAGTGGTTTTAATCCATTGACTTCTGTCTTGGGGAAGAACTTCCAGAAATAACTACCAACAAAACAAAATGAATCAATTAGGTTTCATCATAACTAACAGAAGAGATTGTCACATAATCCTTACTGGTCAGTACAAACCATCCCAGAAGAGTGGAGCAAGTACTCTATACATAAGAAAGCAAAGACCTATAAAATAGCCTTGTCTTTAGTACTTTCAAGGCAGTAAATACGAAGCTAGAAACAAGAAAAGTTCTACAAGTGAAGTCACAAGCTCAAGCTTTGTAAACTACCAGCTTTAGTTCAATTATTAAGACTTCCAAGGTATAAAGAAAACGCAGAGATGACAATAAATACACAAAACTTGAAGCCGTTTACAAAACACTGATGAGCTAATGCACTAAAAACCAAACATGAATGCAGAGCAGAAACTAAGCACACTGAAATTTACACTACCTAAGAGATGCAGAAATCTATAATCTATAGAAAAGAAACATGTTCTAGAATTCTGTAGATAGTTAAAAGAGTTGATTTTGCAAGAAGTCATTGAGAATGCCTGTGTCAGTTTAAAAAGGGTTAGCAAAACACATCTATTGCAAAATACTATTTAATTGCATATTAAAAAGGAAAAAAAAAGCATATTTCCTTGTTTTAAAAATGTTTTTATTTATACATTTTAACGTGTTAAGAAACAGTGAATACTGAGAAACAAAAAACATTCCCAAATTACGGAAAATACGGAAAGATTTAATAACTTAACAAAACCATAAATAATGCTTTTAAAAGGGGCAGTCTAAATCAGAGCCCCAAGCAACCTTGGGACATGTAAATAAAGCCAGCCTTATTTTTAAACTAAAACCACTCCTTGATTTAATTATCCCTCGGACAGTGAGGGACTTCATGCTTTTGTTAGTTTAGGGGTTTGAGTTAAGGCCTTCTAATTTAGAGGCTCAAGAAGAAGGCAACTGGTAAAACAATGTTTTGGCCTATATTCATTTGGCCTCCTGAAGAAAGTATTTTAACTGACTTTAAATTATTTTCAGTGCTACATATATTTCAATGTTCACTTTTCAGATTTACTTAATTCATATGCAAAGACTGTTTTCATCTTCTATTTAGAGGTCTTTGTGCCAACGTAAAGCTTGAAAATTCAAAGTGAGGTAATTCAAATGATCAGTGCTAACTTAGATTAACTCTGCTAGGGAAAATGTTTGCCACTATCCTAGTTATTGCAGTACAGAAGATCTGATGATATTGCAACACAATTCCTTTGGGCTTTGTATAGTATCTCAGTATTACTTTGCTTTCTTTCTCTCTTTCCTATAACTCTAAATAATACAGTAGGAGACCTCTAAGGACCTGTTGTGTTGGAAGACTTGGCTTCCCTCTCTACCCAGTCACCAAGAGGGTCTGGTCTTCATTTTCCCATTTCACTGGGAAAAGCTGTTAGCAGAAGCATCAGACTGATGATAAAGGAGTCCCAGGTTCCACAAACCATAAATTGTGAGGCAGACTTCTCTTTTTATTTCCAGCGCATGACTTCACTACACAGAGACTGAGAGGAGAGATGGCTGCGTGGCACCCAGTGCTAAACACACCTCCCAGCGCAAAGATGCTCTTCCCTAGGAATATTTTGCTATCAGCCACAATTCAGCTTTAAGGCAACTCGATATGATTAGCAAATGTCCTATGAATTATAAAAATGAGTATGAAAACATTGGGATGAAGTCTCTCGGAAAATTCATGATTCTTTGCATCAATAATCTTCCAGCGCATCAGGTAATGTGTTGATATATTGCAACCACAAACTGTAAATAAATATTTTCTCTTCTTACCTTCCAGCAAACACTACGGAACCTGCTGCTTCTCAGCTGCCCATTAATCCCCTTCAGCCGTATAGTTGCCAAGTAATTGTTGTTTACAAATAGTTCTTCCCATTCTTTACTGTGTGCAAAAGAAAACGCAATGAACATTAAAACAAAAAAAGAGCCTTAGCTGATTTAAGGACTATATAACACCACACAATTTGGGATAAGCAGAGGAAAGGAACTTTTTTATAAATGTATATCTTTAGTTGTGTACCATTTCTAAACGCATGGCTGTCTTTTTGGACACATTTCTTCTTTGGATTTAATGAATATGTAGATCGCTATAATTATGCCAGCTACTGAAATTCATAATGTCTATGGAGGCTATTCCATTTCCTCTAAAATGTTGGTACTGCAGTTCAGTGAATAAACAAGAAAAATGAATATTAATATAAGCACATTCATGTTTCAGCTGTAGACAAAGAAGTACCTATTCCAAAAATATGCAACAGAAAAGTATACTGTTGACTGTATTAGCTGCTCACGTGACATATTTGCTTAAATGAACCTTCTTTTCTTCTTAATGTCAAGCTGGGCAGTTAAGCATAATAGAAGATGACTTTCTTTAACATTTAGTGCTATTTACTATTGAAATCACTCTTACTTCTTTCTACATGATCAGTTTTAAAATTTTAACAGGTGCTAGGAAATTTAAAAAAACATCAAAAAATTAAAAAGCCTCACTGTATAAACTGTTAAAGGCAAGCTTGAGTACCTTGCAGTACCTATGGCTGACTAGATAAACAACCTAAATATGCCTCCCAGGCATGCAGGCACCAGGGGCCTAACACCTGTGCCTCATTAATATACAAGTAAATCTGCTCTACTGGGAAACAATTGGAAATTAATTGTCCCAAACCATCTACTGAGTTTGAATAAAAGTATTAAATCTATATTTCCTGCACCTTCTACTGAAATGAAGCTCAAGAGCAGTATAGGACATTTGCTGGTCTGAGTAGCCCAAGACTTGCTCACAGACTTTCTGCAAGGACTCTCAAACCAAAAGATCATTTCAGTGTCAAGAGCCAGGTTATGTGCAAGGAAATGTGTTTCAGATTTATTTTCCATGCATGTCCTTAAGGTGAACATCTCCTCCTCCCACTGTCGCATGGAACACGATTACTTCTCCCTGGGAGACCAAATGAAACCAGGCAGAGGGAACTACTCTTGTGACTCCAGGGTAAGATCTCACCAGATTCCTCTTGCTAAGAAGGGCCACAGAATGAGTTATATACTAAACACCAAGAGACCCTGGTTTTTCAATCTGCCCTAAACATACACAAGCTAAAGTTAGATATTTTTCAGCCTTTTAAGCTGAGTGGTGAGTTTTTTTAACCCTTGTTTTAGATAAAACTTGTTCTGTTTCAATAAAGAATTGCAAGGTACAGTTGCTGTGAACAGCTGGGGACCATGCTTGGCAAGCCAGGAAATCATGGTCCAGTTACCCTGGGATGGGAGACTCATGCTAGGACCAGAAGTGTGTTTGTCAGCAGATCATCTGTGAGGTAGGACAGTGTTCTGTAAAATCCCAAACCAATGGGTATTTCCTTCTGGGCCTCAATTAGTAATGACTTAACAAAGTGAAGGAGCTGTGGATGAGAGCAAAGGCAAGTCAAGCAGCTGAGGGGTAAGGCTGCTTTAGCTTCTGCCAGCTGCCAGTGCTCCAAGGTGACCAAACAGCAGGGAACTCCAGCAGCATGAGGCAGCTCCCTTCCTGCACATCCCCTGCTCTGAAGTCAGAAAGATGATCTGGTCATTTCACTTGCTCCCTACTCCCAGTCATCCTCACCCTCTGCAGTCATCTGCCTACGACTGTTTACCACAGCTCTGTCTTCTTTAAATACAACGTATGGTACATAGCAGACACAGCTTGAGGAAAATCTGGCCCTTTCTTTCACAGTCATTTATACTTCAATAACTACAGTGTATTATGCCTATCTAAATAACCCTCCTGTTTCTAGCGTGTATCATCTTCTCCATTTGCCACTGTGAATTCTGGAGCATCACTGGCCACTGTCAGTACTGCCAAGCTGCCTCCCTACGGTGGCAATGCTTCAAGTGACACATTCCCCTCCTCAGCACAACAGGTCAGGCTCTGGAGCTACTCACATTGTTCTGCAAGGAGGTGACATTCCCACAAGCTCTTTGAAAATGCTGATATGTCAGCCAAGGTTTCAACCAAGAACAACAAGTTAACTCTTCAGGTTATTCTTTTCCTCAGCTGCTGGGAGTGATTGCTCCCCAGAGTTTTCAACACTTACTGAATTGTATTAGTGCAGATACTATGCTTTGGATAGGTTCCCCCCCCCCCCTTTTTTAATTTGTAATGCAGATCGAAATTCCAAACACGTTTTGAACAAAATTACATTTAAAACAGCCAAAAGAAATTTGGCAAGATCATATCTCCTCTGCATCTCTCCCTGGCTTCTGGGATCACTAAAAAGAAAAGTTATAAGCAACTTAAAAAAAAAAAAGCCTTGGAAGCTGGAATCTGCTTCAGTTTTAGTAGAGCTTAATGACATCTAAAATCCTTTCTGCACAGCATTCACTAATTCATTTCTCAAATATTTTGAATGAAGGCTAATAAATTAAGCCTTACAACTCTAAAGACTGTTTGAGCAATGGTAAGAGTGTAACATCATCAAGCTATCCATTCTAAAAGGGTGATTTTTCTCATGCTAGAGCTGCACTCTGTAGACTGATACCTACGAGCTTTGTTAGCCCGGCTGACAAACACCCATCAGTCAGACTGACACGAGAAGGAAGATTGGAACTCAGCTCTACCACGACCCATTTGCTTCACTCAAGTGAAAGACTTCAAGAGCCAATTGGAACCACTTAAACTAGGAATAAGCACATGCAATTGTTTTTAATCAAACTAGGAAATTAAATGCATAATCATGTGTTAATACCACCTTCGGAGTGCACCGTTAAAACAAAGGCAAATGCTGATCATGTTTTCTGGTTATTTTGGATGTAATTTTAATTTCATATTCTTAGTTAAATATCCTGTCCAATATACTGTCGTATGCACTGTAAAGTGCTCATACTATGACCTGCATGAGGAAGAAGAAATTGGATTAATGTTTCTCTAAGAAACTTGCTTTCACGTGCTCTATCTCTGCAGCAACTGTCCAAAGTGAGGTATTTACTGGCATGACTCGGGGACAGATGCATTACTTCCAAGTGGGGAAAATGCTCAATATGTATGAATGAAAAAGCAAGCAAATCAATGGGAGGGATGAAGGTTGCACATTCGTTCTGCAGGGTTTGTTCTTAGCTCTCATCTGTTTCTTTCCATCTCTTGAAACATGCATTTGTGTCATAACTACAAGAGTTTGAATCTGTAAAAGAACTGCATACTGGGGTCTGCTCTAGGCACACACTTCCTTGTGCGTAAGCAAGGAGGCTGATATCCTAGAAATCCATATATAAGCATATTTATCACTCTCTCTTTCCAACAGGAGGTGTTATGTGAACCTAATGCTTGTTAGGACAATTACAAACATTATATTTTCAGAGATAAAAGTCCAAATATCTGGAAATGTCTCTCCCCATTGGCACACTGTACTGCACCAGCTTAATACTTACAACAACATTCAGATTACAAGGAATATTTCTCAGTTCATGAAAGAATGCTGCAATACTATTGAAAGGTATGAACATTTGCATACATATTTAAGATTTCAATCTAAATCTCAAGCTTATTCCACCCTCTAGACCAATACTGAAGGATAAAATGGATAGTCTCACAGAGATTCAAAGAAAACTCTTGAGCAGTGCAGCTAGCGCTGGAAAAATAATTTTTTAAACAAAATGGTGTACAAGCTCCCAGAAAAGCTAATTTCATTTTTTATATACCTTTTTTTTTTTCATCTTGAGAATGTGCTTTTTAAAATGTTGAGACCCAAACTCAACTCCCCAGAGACAGTCAGTGAAGCAACAGGCTACTGCACAGGCCATCAAAAAGAAAACAAATTCTCCCATTATTGTGTCATTCGTTTTGCAGCGTAAGGTCTTTATTGGTAAGAACATCAATAAGTGAATGTGGTATCTGTATTTAAATGGAGGCAACAGTTCTTTTCAAACATACTGCATAAATCCCAGAAACATGCACAGTTTGTATTATTTATTATGCCATAAAATCAACAGTTGGGGAAAAAGAGTGAGGCAACAGCCAGGAATATAATAAAAACAGGGATAATTCTATAAAAACAGGGGAAAAAGATCTGAAAGGGAGTATCAAGCAGCAAGCACTGAGTTTCTAAACCAGAACATTTCTGAAACATACGGATTTTTATTTGCTACCCTGAAAATCCACTTGACAGCCCTAATGTGAAGGCTTATCAATCTGCTTGGAAAAGAGCTATCTGTCTTCTCCTCTGCTTCCAAGCTCCTGCCTGGGCAGAGGAGGTGAGTGAACAGCCACCCAGTGTGAGTGTGCACGGCTCAGCACTCACAAGGCACTTGGCTAAGCAGTTCAGGCACACACTTAGAAAGGTTTCTGTGAGGAGAGGTCTGATCACTTTCCCAAGGTACACATTCCAGCAAACAGTGCAGGTTTTTAACCAGCTCTGCTCTTGAAGCCACTGGTGAGTGCAGGGTATTGAAATGCAGTGGATCACAACAGGAGGCTCTGCCTGCACCTCTCCTCACAGCACTGGATCCACTGCAGAACCCCAGGACACCTTCCTTCCTACTCCCAACTGTCCATCTTGCCCGGGGGCAAAATTCCCTTTGCAGTCCCCCTGATTAGAGCTCCCTTCTGCTCTTTCACCCCTCTGCTCATTCACCCCCACAGCCAGGCAGAGCTCTGTGGATCTCGTGTGTTCACCAACACACAGCGTTTTTACACAAACATACACACCCTCTTTAATAAGGAGTTATTAAACTTATATATTAGTTTAATTGACAAAGCTCTGGAGTTTCCCCTGTCTTCTTTCCAAGAACATGTAGAAATTCAGGTTTGTGAACAAAGCAAAGCA